>BQNB010159519.1:0-12633 GCA_026074375.1 Tanacetum coccineum | reverse complement strand
TTTTTTTCTTAACCATTACATTTCTACAAAAGTATTTTCACAAAAATAAATAAACACAAAATACTTTTTAATAAAAGAAATATTTTATTTAAATATAAAATTTGAAATCTGGTTTTCCCCCCCCAAAATGGAAGCTTCTATACCAGATACAACATTCCTCACAAAAATACAAAAAAGGGAGCAGAGTCTAGGAGGCGGCCCACTTATAGGCCTGGCGGCCCCCTTATATATAAGGGACCGCCGTTTCTAGACTGTCAGTTTTCAGCTCCTATAAATAGTGGGTCATCTCTAACTAATTTTATAACCCTTTTGCACGAATTTCTCTCAGTTCTTTCTCTCTCTAGATCTTACTAAATCTCTCTAAATCTTTGATCATTTAACTTGTTTAATCTTGTTTAAATGTGATCCAATCTTCTACTATTTCCTTCTTCCCTCAAGTGCAAGAGAAGAACTTCGGTCATCTTTAAGATCCAAAGTTATGTAGTCTAGTTAGTCCATTTGTTACATATAGATCGAGTCAATGTCTTCCAATCTTTAGTAGTGTGTAGATCCAAATGATGTATATATTTGGATGGGTTGATTGTGGGTTGGTTAGTATTTTAGGCCTTAAAATACATTGGTGAAGTGGTAGATTAGTTCTAGCTAAGATTAGGACTCGACATTTAGCTTAGTGTCAAAAAATAATGTAAGCGACGCGGTTTATGTGTTTAGGCCATAAAACACAAGGTTTGTTATGTTGGGCCATAAAACATAACGGGTTTGGTTGTACCCGAAGAAGGACTCGACATCTAGCTTAGTGTCGGAAAATAATGTAAGCATTGGTATAAGGTTTTCTCCGCCGAAAGGGAGCTTGTTGATTAGTGAAGTAACTCTCGAGTTGGATACTCGAGGAGTGGAGTAGGGCGAAGAGGAGCTTCGTGACCGAACCACTATAAATCATCGTGTCGGTTTGCATTTTCTTTTACCTTTCCTTTCTCTTTACATATTTATTTACGTTTATTACCTTACATTTATATTTATGTTGCTTATATTGTGTGAAGTGTTGCTTATATTGTGTTGATTATGTTTGTGTGAAGTGTTGCTTATATTGTGTTGATTATGTTTGTGTCATGGCTTAGAGTCCATATTAATTTTAGGTTCATATTAGTGTGACATGCTCTAGTATATATATAGTTGTTGTAGAACCACTATTGACACTTTCCATATTGCGTCACACTTGATCGGTGATTTGATACAAACGTTTTAAGTTTTTAAATGAAAATGTGTTCACCCCTCCACGTATTCCACATATCAGTTTATTGAAGGGACTGACCCAAATGTTCTTGTAGATCAAACCTAGTCTGCTAGAGAAGGGTTAGAAACTACCCACACTCAAGAAACTAAAGCACCGGATTTTTCTAATGATGAAGAGATCAATATGGATGAATTTCTCCCTCTCAAAGCTGGCAAAGTTGCCTAAAACGTTTGTTGTTGAAACCTTTAAGTGAATAGGAATTCTCCAAAATGTAAGATCAACCTATTGATGTGTCCATAGTGAGACAAAAATAAAGTAATCATGGAAACAAAGATCTACACTCGCTTCCTAAGGTCGTCCTCAAACAACATCACCAAGGACCCTTCAGATTAAGGATCTTTCCAGTCATGTTCTTCTTCTCCAATCCCAGAAAGCAAACTGGAGGAAGAAAATAAAGCAGTTGAACCTAAAGTTGCTCTTCTAAAAGCTCAACCATCTTATACTAACAACCAACAACTCACAAAACTCCTGGTAACATTCCGACAAAACCTGAAACTAGATAAACTCATAGGGTCATGAACTTTCATCTACCTGCTAAAAACTAAAAATCTTACCTGAATAGAAGGATAGGGTAACTAAAACTATGGACGACCTCACCAAGCCTCTCTCAGCTCTAACTTCAAGAATTGAAAAATGATGCGTGTCTTGTAAAGACTTCAACAAAAAGTTTTACAACTCCCTAGGCCGTGTACCTAATCGTTGTAGTATAGTATAGGCAAGAACTCAGGGTTGGTTATTGTTCACACTAGGGGAATAGGTTAGGAAGTGCTTACGATCAAGGATCTAACCGATTGTCTAAACGGGTTGAGAAAGATTAATTATTTGTAATTTTTTATTTTATAAAAGCAAGTAAATATCATGGTTTGAGAGGTGTTTAACTAATTAAAGTTAAATATAATCTAATCTACTGGTGATAATTTTATGATAAAAAGATGTATTTACTTAATCATATACTACTCTTTAGGATGCTCTCTCTAATCCTTGTTACATGACTTGTCACACTTTTGATTATCAGTAGGTAAGTAATTCCAAAGTCATAGAACGAATTACATGAAACCCGTCGTCTATTTAATTTTAATTCGTTAAGGCATACGCACCGAATAAGTGTAGTATGAAGACTATTACAAAGCCCCTAAGAGTATAGGAAGTTGTAATTGAAATGTCTTAAAGAGGGATCAACCATATTAGGGGTAAGGTAGTAAGAAGACTGTTGTATTTACCGATGGTATCCTTTCTACACACTCGCGTTTCATCCTAGACGTCTAATGCCAATTTAATATCTTATGGGCCCTAGTATTACTAAAAGCCTAATGCGCACATCCATCACAAGAAGCAACATTAAAAGGATCTACAATCTAATTTTCATACAATCATAAGTAAATACAAAGGAGGGTTTAGCCTAGCATGTTATAAAGAAAGCAAGAACATAAATCAATCAAACAACACATAGACATATTGAATGATTAAAGATATACAATCTTACTTGATTAAAACATTGATTAAGCGTCATTACAATAGAAGTGGACTTATTTCTGAGGCCCCTAAATTACGCCTAAAAGCTGTTAGAATAACTAGGGTTCGTCTCCCAAAAGTTATACAAAGTTACACACTTGAAACCCTAAAATCGGTTTTGAATTTATAGGAAAGAGCTTGCGACGGCATCACGTAGAGTGACGTCGACGAGCCGTCACCATGTTCAAATTCTTTCCTAGATTTGGATTTAAAATCGGTTTACGTCCTTGACGCCAGTCGTCATAATCCATGAAACGCCAGACGACTAAATAGATCACTGGTATGGCGTCGCATTTATGGCTTGCGACACCGTCTCGCATGCTCTGTATGGCCCACGACTCATTTAAGATAAAAAGTTGTAAAGTCGTAGTCTCGTCTGATTCTTCCCAAATATAGCCCAAGTTAGTGTAATCTCCTCCAAATTCCATCAAAGTGCTTAAAAAGATCTAAAAACCCCAAAAAAAAAACATATTTTTTTAAGCCAAAATCTTGGCATATTTGGAATGATTTAGGGGTTAAATGACACCATGAATTCATCAAAAGGTTACCCCTACACTTGGTATTTGCCCTTGTCCCAGAAAAAAGAGGAGTCTTTCTACCGATACAATAGCAATATAGGGCATTTTTAACCCACTCTTTAAAAAAAAGCAGTTATGACCACAGCCTTCTATGACACTCGTAATTACAGACACGGAAAGAATATACCTATCACCGTCACATAATGTTTCGGATACTCTCTTTGCCCTCGAGTGTATAATAAATTATAACACTATATAAGACGGAAAAATTAAAAACTCATTACCTGTACCTAGAAATAGAAATACCATAGGCTTTGGTAAAGGTGATCATAACCTCCCACCGCTAGGCACAAAGTATTGAATCCTTACTAATCATGAGGGCCATGTTAAAGGTTATGATGTGAAGGTTTAAGATAACATTAATGTAAACAAAAAAACGGATGAGGATCATTTGGGGAGTGATTTATTGGGTTGAATTTGGTGGTGAAATGGGATAGCTAACTATTTATAAACAATTAATTGACGATGTGTCGGGTGTAATTATTTACATTTAAATAATCGAGAACTAATAAAATTACTAACGAAGAGATACAGTAAGTATACTCGTTCGAACTCGTAGAAAAGTTGGGTAAGTCAAGTTCGTTCCACGAACTTTGGTCTAAACCAATACTATGTTAGCAAGAAAGACACTAATTGAGTGTCACAACCATTAAAGCGTCACAAGGATCAAGGTAATAACTAAGATAAGCAATTCGATCCATTTTTAAGATTAATTACTTATGCGAGAAATCCCATGTCGTGAATATCCATGTATTGAATATGTTGGTTAAACAAGTTAATTATATTCACATTCATAACCCATTTATAAATGACTTGACACTCCGTGGTGAAACTTCCTGGGTTGGTTGCCAATCACATAATGCAAGAAACTAACAGACGACCGTGCTTTTTGACACTATGAACATCATTAAAACCCTAAGCCGAAATAAGTATGTGTTTGCTAGATAATACTTGATGCCTAAGTGATTCAACAAGGTCCTTATGGATTTTCGCCCTAATAACTTGAATTCAAAGCCTTTTGTTCATCTTTTTGATATTTGTTAAGATGGTACGAATGTCATTACCAAAACCCCTTTTTAGTTTGTCACTACTAATAGAGAATAGCCTACACCATGGAATCCCTTTAGACCTATGATTCCGTAGGTATTCTACCACAAATCATAGAAAAGAACTCAAGACATAAATAAACCACATGATTCCAAAATCATCAATCATACACAAACAAACATTTTTCACCCAAATCATTATCATTCCACAGCATCAGTACTAAATGAAGAACTACTATACTCCATATATAAATTCATTTCACAAATCCAACATTCAAATGATAAATTTAGATACATCTCAGAAATGTTTGTAAAGATTAATACCTACAAAGATTCCTACAAGTTTGGTGATGTAGCTCGCCAAAGGCCTCTAATTTCTGTAATCAATGTAACTCTAATAGTGGTGGTTCTTCCTTCAAATTCGTTCTCACACTCTCCTGGATTTGCAGAGATATTTCTACAGCTTTTAGGGTGAATATAGGTGGTGGAAACTTAACCTAATTGAAGGTTAAGGGTTTCTTATTGTTGTTGTTTAGGTTAATAACTCACTACTATATATATTAACTTCCCAGTAAACCGACATAAGAAGTAAATGGAAGTCCCCATTAGTGGATATTATGATACATGATCGGTTTTTACCAGGCACTATGGTTTTCGTTACTACAACTCATAATTACAAAAAAGTTAACTTGACATTAGGGAGGTCCCTACGCCAGGGCAGGCAAAAGTCATTGCGCCGGCCAGCAATACAATCGAGCTCTCTGCCGGGCGGCAATCCCTTCTGCCGGGCGGCAGAGTGCTCGTTGCAATGTGCGATCTTCACTTTTCTTCGTCTTTCGTCCTCCGATTAACTTTTTAATGCCCTCGGCTATGTCATACCACATGTTTATTTGACCCAAACGGTAAGGTGCATATATTAATGTTCCAAGCAGGGTCTTCAAATCAAAATCATCCGAATTAAGAACTCACTTCATAGGCTTCTTTTCTTTCACTTCGATCTTTCGACTAAAAGCTGCAACACAAAAAACTCTAATTGCAAATATACTACAAACTAAAACACAGGGGTAAAAGCATTAGTTATTCAAACCAATTATTCACATATAAAACCAAGATAACGCATCCCAAAACATACCAAATCTAGGTATTATCAAAATCTCCCACACTTAAGTTCTGCTCACCCTCGAGCAAGTTCATTCTTTAATATCAAAAAGTTACTTCAAAATTGGTATTGCACAACTCTGAAAGACAACGTAAGAACCAGGTAATTTATACAACGGTTATTATTTACTTTTTTGTTTGTAACTAAAGCGAGGTTAATTTACAAAACGTCCTAGTTTTACCAAGGTAAGTTATTAATTCTAACTCTTCTGATGAACTAGTATAGCGTCTTAGCACATTGGCTAATCAATACTCCAACATTTAACTTCTTCTTCCTTTGTCTTCATAATTTATAGCTTCATTGGCTATTTATTCACTTTTTTTTCTTTTGAAAAATCACAGACCTCCGATATTGACTACTACATAGTTTGGTAACTAGAAAATTTTCCCCCAGACTATAAGCCACTATTTATTTATAGCACAATATATATTTATTTTATTCAATAATGGTTTACTAAATTACCTTTATCATTTAAAAAAGATTACCTTCATCTCATTGTGGCATGTGATGTTGAAAAAAAAATTAAAAAATAGGATACTTTTTCCTAATTAACGCTAATTCCCCGGCCATCAGGGTCCCCCACACTTAATTTCTTTGCATTGTCCTCAAATGTTAAGAGTAAAACTGAACTTCAAAGTAAAGAAAATAAGAAAAAGTTAGGACAATTCATACTACCTGATTTTCGTACCCGGCCTACAAAAAAAAGAAAAAAATCCAAGTATGTGTTTCGAGTACGAATCAAGTTCCTTCCGGAATCTGGGTAATGATAAACCACCATGTATGTCAACACAAGTCAAACCTTCAATAACTGCAAATAAACCCGCATTTCCCAAAATAACAAATAAATAAAAACGATCCTAAAATTGACGGAAATCCATAAAAATAGTTTTTAACACACATAGAGTTTTTTAATAATTCCCTACGATAGCGAATTATAAGTATCTAAACATGAATTTAAACAAAGTTTATTTAAACTGTTCCCGTGCAAATCATCGCCTCATCCATACATCAAATACAAAATCCAGCTTCTCTAGATGAACCTCCAAGTGCCTATAACCCGAATAACTAACCTTCCAAAATCTGGCAGGGCAACTTTAAAGTAAACATCGATCACAAACCAAACTTCCAAAACCAAATAAGCTTCCTCCTTGGTTGTTTTGAATTACTCAGAGTTAGGGTAATGTGTGTAAGGTAAGGGTAAAGTGATGAGAATATGTATACGAGTATGGAGGTAACAGTTTGGTAGGCATCCTCAAGGTTTGGGGTATGCAAAGTTACCATTGGTCATTGGGTATGCAAATTGTACCTTGGTATTCCGCCAAATGATGGGAGAATGGTCATGAAATGTTCGAGCATATAAAAATACTGAAACATCAAATAATCACCACTAAGACATTTACACCCTCGCTCAAAAATCCTCACTCAAACACGCTTTCAAAAATACTCCCCAAATACGAGGTTCAAACCACCATTCTACGGGTAGAGAAATAGCCCTCGGCCCACAACTACCTTCTAAAATACATCATTGAGATTGTAATCAGCTATCAAATATACAACAAATTATATATCCTCAACCCAACACATCCCTCGCCACGATCATCTGATGTGTTAAACTCACACATTAATCAGCTCTAAACACAATCTTGAACACCTCAACCACACCATAGTCCAAGAAAACTAGCCAATTAAATCACAAAATTTTCCCGCTCACAAATAACACCGATACCTCCAAAGTTACTCTGATTCAAATAGTTGTAACAAAGAACCGCAAGTGCAACCAAGCTACATTCCACACCACACGACTCCTCTAGAGCAAGCGTATCATCAGCCCCAAAAACTCGCATTATAAAAGTGCAACATCTCCCTACCGCTAGCATACCCTATGCACCAAAGATCCCACAATAACAAAAGTAGTCACCATCCGCATCAGTGGATTAACAACCAAACGCATCTTCCTTGTGGTAAGACCCAATGAATATTCTATAACCAACACTATACCCAAAATACCTAATAAACAATAAAGTCAAAAACCAACACCCTCAAGATTTACAAAGAAATACTTCAAAAAAAACGAAGCTCTAATACCCTCTTCCTCCGTAAACCAAACTCTAGCACAACTGCAAACAAAATTGCTCGGGCATTGTTGAGTATATGCTACATGTAGCCCGCATAATTGAAACCATATACAATTCTCCTTCATCAATTGGTTCTTATCCATATCTTTATCACAAAATAATGTTGAAAAGAAATTCCAATTACCCATGTTCAGGATAAATTTTCATTATCAATCGCATAGTGCACATTCCCACAAGTAAAGACAACAAATACATCACCATCTCCTTCATAATGTAACTCCAAATTCATCAATTTTCCCTCAAAGTATCCTAAGTCCACGAACCATAAACCATCAAACATATACCAAGTTAGCACCCTTGGTGAACCCCAAAAGCCTTCCTTTCTTGTAATGATATGAACACTTCACACATTAAGCCCAAATCCTCTCAAACTAAGACAAATCCTTCTACTTTAGGTTTTAGCATTTCGACATAGGTTGCAAGATTAGGTTAATATGTCCTTATATATCCTTCTCACGTACAATCCGCAAATTCGACTAATTTGCTTATTAGTTGTCACCAAAAATCCCTTCCAAACATGATAGAAGGTTCCTCCCTCATAATAACAATATTCTAAAACAACAAAAATTTACATCGCTTGGAACTTGTACCCCATGAATATTCCACGTTACACCATTCAACCATCTTTGTCTGACCTTGTAGGTCGCAAAGAATTAAAACAACACGCACAAACAACCCAATTATCCCCAACACTTCTTATTGTAACGTTGTTTTCCGAAACTGCAAGGTCGAAGCTCCGCATGCCCAATGCATCCTGTGCCCAACAACTTTAGCAATGGAATAGAGTACCTCATGTACAGGTTCACCAAAGGCATCGAGAAGTGTGTGCCGATTGTGTAAAGTGTAGAATTTACAATTTTATTTAAAATTTTTGTCCACCTCTATCACAACCCGTTCTTTATGTGCTCCCCAAAGCATTAAACAATGTTGTTTGCTTCCATTTAGCAACGTTTAGAATCACCCAACATACCATATCATGTGCCTAAGATCCTTTCAAGTATTGTATGTAACACCAACTCAAATGTATCCTATTCCCAAAAACCTCTTAAACATAACATTAAAGACAAACACTCAGCATCCAACCAGTTAGCAATGGGTTAGTAAAACAATTAATCTCCATTCAACACTTATTTTTCCATAGTAAAGTTTAAGAACCCCGTATTACCGTTTTAGAACTGGACCCCCATGGCCTAATAGCTTCATATGTTTTAAAACTCGAAAAGTTTTTCACATAGACACATCCTTGCCTCGCGCCGGCACATGTCCATAACAGCTCGTACATCGCACGCCACAAGGTGCTCAAAAATAATTTAATATATATATAATATATATATATATATACATAATATATATATATATATATATATATATATATTTATTTATTAATTAATTTTACTAAAGCACTAGTAAACTAAACACGAAATCATAAATTCAATTACTACTTCATAAACATTTAGAAAGAGACACAAAATTAACCAAGCAAACATGTAGAACAAAACAATTTTTTTTTAACAGAACAACCTAAGCCCGAGCCAGCCCTTGGGTAGTCAGGGGTGCCTAAGATGGCCGCCCGGACAGTGCTCATTTTTATAACTTTACCTTTTTATATATATCAGGTGGTGTGCCGCCCCGGCAGGCAAGTGTGCCGCCCCGGCAGGCAAGTGTGCCGCCCGGCACGCAACCTTCCGAAAGATTTTTTATTTATTTATGGCTACTTATTTACCATCTAATTTTTAACTAAACATTTCTGCTACCTTTTGTAATGATTAAAACAGGAATAAAATATAAGTCCCCGACAGCGGCGCCAAAAACTTGTTGACGTTGGCCGGGTTCAAGTTTTACATTTAATAAGTCGGACTAAATGAAAAATTTTTAAAAAAAAACGCAACGAAACATACCGAGCAAGTATTACTCGTTCAAAACGTAGTAAGTCAAGTTCGTTCCATACGGGATCTTGGGTCTAAACAATACTAGTTAGTCAAGGAAATACACAAAGGTTGCCAAACGGCCAATATAGCGTCACAAAATCAAGGTAATTACGTAAGCAAATTCGTACATTAATTTAAGATTATACAAAACTGTATGCGAGGAAATCCATGTCATTGATATCATTTTGAGATAATTTTTGGTTAAGACGCAGTATATGATTCACAAAAACCCATTTATATATGACTATAGAAACTAGCCCGTTGGTACTGTTCACCAAATCATTATTATGCATGACACTCAAACGAGCCGGGAACCCTTCGAACCAAATGAACAATCATTATGAACACCCCAAGTTAAGTATAAGCTGTGCATTGGCTAGATAATTGATGCTCCTAAGTGATTCAACAAGTACATTTCACCCTAATATCTTGAATTCCTAAAGCCTTGTTTTGTTCAAATTTTTATGATAATATTTGAAGCTGGTAATGTCAAAAAAATATTACCAAAACCCCTTTTTAGTTTGTCACTACTGATAGAAGAATTACCTATACGCCACGGAAGTCCCTATTAATCCTTTGATTCCGTTGGAATGTCTACCATAGTAAAATCAAAGAAAAGAACTTAAGACAAAAATAAACCACATGTTTCACAAAAATCACAATTCATAGCACAATCACGATACATTACTGAGCGACCAAAACTTCGATTACCAAACACTTAAGTATTGATGATACTACTCCCATATAATAAATTCATTTTCAGCAAATCCAACATTCAAATGAGTAAATTTTAGTACACAACCGATAGAGATTCTGTAAAATCCAATACCAACAAATATTCCTATAGCGTTTGGTAAGATGTAGCTCGCCAAAGCCTCAATTTAATCCAAAAAATCAACGTACTCCAAGCAGTGTGTGGATCTTGCCTTCAAATTAAATCGTCCTCACACTCACCTGATTTGCAGAGCATATTTTGCTACACTATAGCGGGGTGAATATAGTGGTGGAAACTTAAACCTAATATGATGGTTAAGGGTTTCATGTTGCTGTATAGGTAAAACATCCACTACTATATATAATGTTAAAGCTATCCAAACCACTTAAAGAAGTAAATGGAAGATCCCCCCATCAGTTTGAATATTATCAGTACATGATCGTTTTTCCGTAGGAAATAACGTTCCGTTAATACTCGTTATAATTACAAAAATTTAACTGACAGTTGTGGACGTCTAGGCCCGGGTACGGCGCAATACATATCGATGCTCGATGCAAAAATAGCTTCGCCGAGGGCGGGCACATCCCTTTTTGCTGGGTCGGCATAGTGCTCGTCGCAATATCCATCGTTCACTTATCATTCGTACTTGTCGTCCACCGATTAAGTTTTTTATCCCGTTGCGGTCTAATTCATCACATGTTTAAAACTGACACCGAAAGTGCAAATTTAACTGTTCTAGAGGTGGACTTCAACTCAAAGTATCGAATTAGCACTCACTCTCAAATAGCTTCCTTTCCTTTACTTTGTATCTTTCGGAGGATCAGGCTTTCAACATAACTCATAGAGAATAGACACAATAACAAGGGGTAAAAGCGCATTTGTAAAAAGTTAAAAGTATTATTTATCCAGATTAGCAACATTAAGATGAAAACAAAATAACTCCAGTCCCAAAACATAACCACAAACTAGGCGTTATCACGCAATACACGCTGGAATGGTTTTGCTAACTAAGCCAAAGACTCGGACAAGATATACAAACTCTACAAAACTCTACATCCATCTCTTTAATTTTCTTTTCTTGACTCTATGATAAACATAAACATAAGCAAATAGCAGCCCGTATACTTTTTTTTCACCTTTTTATATACATTTTTTCTTACACTTTTACTCTGCCATTGCTTAAACATATAACACATCATGGGGGTTTATAAATGCACCTCTACACTTGAACTTTTACATACTTGATATTTACAATCTAACTAATGGCTCGAATTAAGGCGGATCAACATAACATGGAGCTTATTGAGCTCTATTTGGGGTAATAAATGACTTCTTCCTCAATTCTTCATAAGATGAATACTACCATGAATCTTAATTGTTCTAAAACAATATTTACAAGGATAAAGACTTAGCAACTATGTACTCAATAATTAACTTGGGTTAAAACAATAATGTACTAAAAGCTAGTACATACAAGGTAGGCTAAGGAGATTTGGGTGTAACAATGGGTTCAAGGGTTAACAATGCTCTTTATTAATAGTCCGGCTTAACTAGAAAATTTTGAGAACTGTGAAAAAGGATAGGCTCAGAGGGTTGTACTGGGGGTATCCTGCACTAAAAATGAGCGCATGGCAAGGGTGTGGGATGGTTATATTTCTGTATGACCATAATAACAGTTACAGGTTTAAAACATGGATTAATCCTAGTGCCTATTTTCTAGCAAATCCTAATACTTACTATGCAGTCTTGGGATGCATCACAAAAACAAGTTCTAGAATTTAATATACTACCGGTACACTAATATAATTAATACCGATACCAATGCTCCAGAAAAGGAGACAAAGACCATACGTATACATCCGTAACGACGAAATAGACACATATGGCTGTATTTGAACCTTAACTCGAGAAAGCTAAAGGTATAAAATATCTTGGGTATCAAAAATTTATACCCAAACACCTAAAGATCTAAAGGCGAACCTCACATTTTTGGGTGGAATTTTGAGGGTTTTTATGCCAGTCATATACATTCCTATCCATGAGACGCTATTAATACTTAGTTTTCGTCAGTATGTGTCATAATTTTTTTTAAATTTGGGCCAAAAATACCTTTTACGATGTGTTTCGATATATTACCCATCATTTTAAGGAACATGCAAATGGAAAATGAAAGAAATGTTTCTAAGGCTTATTTTCCCCCTACACTTAAGTTAAACATTGTCCCCAATGTTCTTTAGAAGTACCCATATAAACAAATAAAGGGAAA
>BQNB010159518.1:0-14903 GCA_026074375.1 Tanacetum coccineum | reverse complement strand
GATACTGCAATCTGTCTTGAACTTGTAAGCGGTTGGTCGTGTCAATCTTTCAGCAATAGAATCAGTCAACAGTATGTCCTTTTGACCTACAACAACTGTTAGTAGCCCTGATTCTCCCTCTCAAACTATGACCCATGTTCTATTTAAAGATCTATAGTCACAGTCTGATTTGGTCATCCCAAACATGTTTGATGAAACAAGTTGTTTATGAGAAAAATGGTTCGGGGCTTAGACAACTTCTTGTCTGTAAAGAAATAATGCACTGAAACGTACACTAAATCTCTGGGTTAAGACCGGGTTACAGTCGGAAATAACTGCAAGCCATTTTTTTTTTATTTTTTTTTTTTTACAATATACAGGATACAATTGTGAAACACTTGGTTACTCGGAGACAGACTCATCCTGTAGTTCCTTCAGAGTCTCTGGTGACATTTGTTTAACTCCAAGCAGTGGGAGTAGTGTGGCGAAGCGCTCTCTCGGTAATGCCTTCGTAAAAATGTCAGCCAGTTGGTATTTTGTCTTCACGAAATACAACTCAACAACTTTACTTTCAACTTGTTGAGGTGCGAGGCCTGAACAATCTGTACTACCTGCGGTAACACAAACATTTACGGTGATAGGATGCCCTGAAGGGTTCCGGTTAGTTAACAATCAACATCGGAATTTTGTTGAACACAAATCCATAGTCTCGTAGTTGAGAGCGCATCCAGAGGATTTGAGCACAACATCCTGATAGGGCGATGTATTCAGCTTCTGTAGTGGAGATGGCGGTACTTTTTTGCTTTTTGGAAGACCAACTAACAAGCCGATGTCCTAGAAATTGAGCTGAACCAGAAGTACTTTCTCGTGTTCCATACATCCTGCATAGTCAGACATCTGCAAAGCTTTTAGTTCAAAGTCAGGGGATCCTTCGGAGTACCACAGATGTTAATGGTTCCTTTAAGGTATCGAAAGATCTGCTTTATAGCAGTAAGGTGCATTTCAGTAGGCTTAGCTTGGTACGGTGCACACATACAAACAGCAAATACTATATCAGGTCTAGATGCACTAAGACACATAAGGGAGCCAACCATACCACGAAATCGTGTAGAGTCAATTAGCTTGCCTCCTTTATCTTCATCAAGGTCGGGACGCTCCGCCATTAGAGTGTCAATGGGTGTGCATGTGTCAAAACCAAACTTTTTCAAGATTTCCTGAGCATATTTGGATTGGTTGATGAAGATGCCTTTGGGATTTTGAGAAACTTGTAATCCTAAAAAGAATGACATTTGTCCCATCATCGACATCTTGAAAGTTGAGTTCATCTCAAATGCAAATAATTTGCATGCTTTGGGATTTGTAGAGGCAAAGATGATATCATCTACATATATTTGTACCAGTAGGATATGTTTGCCTGCTTTCCTGGTGAACAGAGTTGGATCGACCACGCCCTTTGTAAATCCTGACTTGATAAGAAACGCTGATAGCTTGTCATACCACGTACGTGGAGCTTGTTTAAGCCCATAGAGAGCTTTCTTGAGTCGGTACACATGCGATGGATGCTCTGGATCTACAAATCCTTCTGGTTGACTAACATAGACAACTTCATTCAGTTCGCCGTTGAGGAAGGCGGTTTTCACGTCCATCTGGAAGATGACCATGTTCATACTTGCTGCGTGAGCAATGAAGAGTCTGATCGCTTCTAATCTAGCAACCGGAGCAAATGATTCCTCAAAATCAATACCAGCTTCCTGACGATATCCTTTCGCCACTAACCGAGCTTTGTTCTTCAAGACGTCTCCATATTCATCCAACTTAATTTTGAAAATCCATTTGAGCGGGATGATAAGAATATTATCTGGACAGGGTACAAGTATCCATACATCTAGACGTTCAAACTCATGAATTTCTTCCTGCATAGCCTCAATCCAGCACGAGTGCTCTAAGGCTTGCTTGTAAGTCTTTGGTTCAACATGAGTTAAGAATTCATTGAAGAAACACCACATCGCGTCGGTTTCTAGCTGTTTCCTGGTAGAGACAGGTCGCGAATCTTAATCCCCATAATGTTTTTCAAGTGATGTGCTTGAGTCCACTTTTGCACGTGAGGTAATTGGTTGTTGGGAGTAACATCGATATTAGAAAGGAGTTGTGAAGAATAGCTTTCTGAACCGGTTTTAGAGCATTTATAGGTGTCAACCACATTACTGTCACACATGATCGAAACAGTGTTCATCAATTCAGAATCACTAGTGTCTGGTAGAGGTATTTGATGAGGCAAGAGCTTTCCAGTAACTTGCTGGAGCCTTCTGAGATAACTGTTGTGGAAGGTGAACCATTGGCATTCTCGGGTGCCGGGGCAGCAGGAACATTAACCGGAGTTATCGGAACAACCGGAGGTATCGGAACAACCTCATCATCATCAAACCATTGAAACAAATCGTCTACCTGTTTCTTTGTAGGAGGGACACTAGGTGGTTCTGGGTCTTTTACAAGTGCAGAACGGCTGCGTCCTGACTGTAAAGCAGTAAGTTCGAGTTCTGTACTGTTTGGCACAGAAGTCATTTGTTGAGGTGCGAGGCCTGAACTGGTTTGAACAGACGTCAATCCTTCGGTAAGTTCATCGAAGGTAACATGAACGGTTTCCTGAATCTTGCGCGTTCGTTTGTTGTAGATTCGGTACGCCTTCTTGGTGGGTGCATAGCCAACAAATATACCTATATCTGCATTTTTCCTAAAATGAGTTTAACCAACGTCATCAGGTAGTCATTGTAGAGAGCACAGGGATCCAAATACTCGGAAGTATTGTAGATTAGGTTTCTTTCCCTTCAGCAGTTCATAATAGGTTTTTCCATGAAGCGTGTGTACAAGAGATCGATTTAAGAGGAATAACACGCATGGCACAACTTTCAGCACATTAGGAACAGTGGAGCTTTCGCAAGAGATGAGAGCATAGTACAGCACTTCATAAGAGTTCGGTATCCGTCTTTCGACAACGCCGTTCCGGTTGTGGAGACCGAGGTACGCTCGTTTTCATCAGAAAAATACCAACACTCTCAAAACCATCCATCGAGTGTCCTTTATTCACAAACTCCGTTCCATTATCTGTTCTGACGAAGCGAACATTGCATAAGGCTCGTTGAGTCTTCACAATAAACTTATTTCTCAATCACTTGAGAGTTTTCAATCCTTGATCGATTGAAAGAAATCTACCCATTCCAAATCTGTTGTAATCATCCACTATCACAAAACTACTTCTTTCGTTTGAGTACTTCTGTTCATTGTCCGCAAGGTTCCATATTAGTGTATGGAGAACTTCAGTATTGGTGTTTTCCGTCTTTAGTGGATGTGATGCTTTCTTGTCTTACCTAGCTGACGAAGATGGACCACAAATGGTCCTTGTGTCATAATTTCAGCATGGTAACCTCTTGCATAGATTTTTCCGAGCCAATTCGTTCAATGTCCCGAACTTCAGATGATTCAACCAACATGCCATAAACCATGACTTTCGTGAAGAGGCTTTTTGAACAAGCAAACTGGTAAAGCAAACATCATATCATTCAGATGATATGGAGTAACAGTGTTGGATGTCCGTGAACCTGAGAAATCCACCATATCGTAGTTGCGGATGTGACATGAATGCTGTCGGAAAGCAACTTCTAAACCTCCATCACAAAACTGTCCTACTGAGAATAGGTTGTGCTTGAGTCCTTCAACATAATAGACTCGAGAGATGATAGTGTCACCCAGCTTATAATCACCATAGCCAATAATAGCTGCATATTCATCGTTGCCAAATCTCACAGTACCAATGAACTTTTCTACAAAGTTGATAAGACGTGCACGATCACCGGTCACTGAAGTCTTGAGCATCCAGAACCAGATACCTATAGAACAATCTGTACTACCTGTGGTAACACAAACATTTACGATGAATAAGGGTTTGCCCTGACGGGTGCCGGTTAGTTAACAATCAGAAAATACCAGAGATCCCCTTTGGTACCATAGCCTCTCGATCACTAAGTTTATGATCAGCAAACCTAGAGACCATAGTTATTTTAGGGGCTAGAAACTAACAATCGGGGTAGTTCTATTGGCTTGATCAGGGAATCCCATGATCCTAGTTAAAGGATGCTGTTCTCAAATAATAGAAATGCCTTCCAGTGGTCTTCCACTGAGCTGCTAATTAAGCACCATGTTTGTTAATTGGTTTCCAGAACTCGCTTAAGTCTTAATGGTTTTCCATCTTCTACTTGGGTTGGCGATTAAAACGCTAATCTGGTGGGTTTAATTCACTTCAACCAACACACATAAGCAAAAATCAGTATGATTACAAAAAACCACAGATTTGTTTACATGCACCAACAAACATTGTTCATCTTGAAACTAAACAGAATGTGAACAAGCAAATAGAATCAACAACGATTCTTTTTTATTCAAGGTTCCTAAATGGTGGGCATCCTACTTTCCTTGCAATCGCACTCTTAAACCGGCAAAAGAACTATGATTCCGAGGGGCTCCTTAGGCACAGTTTGCTGGCTCCAGAATGGTTTTACACCTGTAGACATAGGCACACACGTAAAGAAACACACACGTTAGTTTGCTTATTAAGGAAGCACAACTGGTTTTTGAGTTGGTATTGATGAAGCTGGGGTTCACTAAAAGTTACTTGCTTTCCTTCTTAGGTAACGGTGTTGGTGAGACCCAGTTAATACCGTTGGGTGGTGGAATATCTTATAACCTAAAGTTTACAATCCTGAGCAAGCACTTTGGGTGTCTCAAGAGGTGAAAGGTCCACCTACTAGTTGTACCAGTCACTTTGGGCTATTCAGCTTGGTATTCCTCAGTATAACGCAGTACGTGAGTGAGAATTCGCCTTTGACATTCATAAACCGTTTTTTTCAGACTCACGTTTTCTACCTTAAAGGCCATCTACGGAAGCCTAAGAGGTAATCGTATCTTTCAACTGAATTCCCTGTCCTTTCTAATGCCTTTGTTTGGTCACAACTACCTTCAGTGTACCTTAACATTTCAAAACCTTCATGATGTTTGATCTGAGCATCTAAATTCCGATAGTGGTTCGTCTATTCCCTTGAAGCTGTTGTCTTAACATGTTAATTCAAAAATTGCATTGGAGGCACTGAAGTGTCCTATGCCCACTGTTTATAGTTTTCTGAAATTTAAGTTGTAAACTGACATAATTCTGATCAAAATGCAAAACGTTCTCAGAAATCAGTAATTAGCTGTTCATCTATTTTGGAAATCCAGCTTCAAGTTCAAGAACTTTAGTGTGTTACCCTATCGCAGCAGTCTAAGATCTTCGCAAAAGCATTCAAGTAGGTGGCACAACAAATATCGAAGTAAGCACAATAGAGCAGATATCTTTTTCTAAACAGCCTCAGCAATTAAGCATTCATTTATGATTAAAAAGATTTTCTTCTCTATGGTCAGTTCTTGTTATCCAAAACACATTGGTTCATATTCCGCCTCCAATTCAATACAAAAATTTGTTTCAAATTCTCTATCTCTTTGAAAAATTATCATTAGCAGTTTGATATGTTTTTTTGAAATGGTCGTAAAATGGTACCATTGTTGATCAACAAACTGTTTTTGCTAATCCAAAACACGCACCATTCAGAAACATAAGTCTGGTCTTTGTGTTGTTTCTTATCTTTTATGATACCTTCAAATTGAGAAAAACCACATTAACTTTCGAAGACTGGCCAGAACTTGACTTTGGATGACGACTTTAACGAACAAAATGAGTAGTCCAGGCCGTGCTGATATTACTAGTTTGACTAGCAATTTCGTTGGCGAGAAAGCCGAATACGCCAGAATTCTCCAGATAGTCCTTCGAAGAAACGAACATAAGGGCATTAAGCCTGCATAGAAGTCGTTGGCGGTCGAACATGCCCTGGTTTTTCCGATCATCTTTTATGCTAACAACTTGGTGAACCAAGACCCCTCTCACTATCCCATATACTAACGGGGGTGAGTGGGATGATAAAGAGGGTATCAGCATCATCAACACATTGAAAGCACAGCTGGCCAAATAACCTAGACCTGGGTATACGGTGCCTAGGAATGTCCTTGTGCAAATCAGCGGTGCCATTTTAGGTTTCTTTGGGAAAGCATGGTAATAGTTTGTGTTGGCGATTTAAATCTTTGCAACATATCTCTTGCAACTTTGTTAGCAGTTTTTAAACACACTATTATCATCTAGATAACTAACGCCTAGTTTCGTCTTTCTCCAGAATAAAATCTTTCCTTTTCAGATTGTAGAAAAGCAAAGAATTGTTTCTTTTCCGAAAGAGGATTTAAGCAAATCTTTTCCTGCACAAGTTCACGTTACCTTATTACGCTGATCACTAGCTTGTTCCTGTCTAACTTTGTGTTCAAGATCAAGTTTGAAACCTTTGTGGGAATCTAGAACGACATATTTCTGCTTGCATTGAAGAAGCTCCATTTTTAAGTCTCTTATTGTCCAAACATTTTTTCTTGGTTAACCTTAACATGTCCGTCTAAGTTGGTTTTGCAAGTCAGGTTAAGATGGCAAACATAGATACTTTATCAGATGTGGTCAGAGATACCTCATTGGAACATTTTGGGCTTCGTGTCAAAAGGATACTGATGATACGGAATCGATTGTCATCAATCACAGTCTCAGCATCGGAGTCTAATGTTCTTCCCTGGTGCTCTCCTAAATCGATAATCCCCATTATCAAAGATTTGATTGTCATTGAAAGTGTAACTCATTGACTGGATTTTGTTGCACAGTGGATGACAAGTTGGCTATGAAAGCAATAGCAGCATTGGGCCTTCAATCATCCACGTCTGAGTCATACGCATCCTCAGGATTGGCTTGAACATAGTTTGTTGTAGTCAGTGCCTGAGGTTGATCAAAAGGTGCGGTGTAAATTCTACATCAGCGAGGATGCTTCAGGCTTCAGCATCTAACACATCTCCTTCTATTTTAGCTTCCATCAGTAAAAACTTTATCGTTGAAGTACTGAGAGTCCCCATCTTTCTCTTGGAGGTTCTTTACACTAGCCTAGCAACATGTCCTTCTCCTTCATGCATTGTTACATATCACCTCTTGCCCTCGAGCACCTGTATTACCAACATTACCTAGAGCCTTCCTCTGAACTGGTTCAGTAACAATGTGACCATCATGCACCGTAGCATGAGTCCTTGAGTTGGAGGAAGTCCGAGCTTGTTTTTTTTGTGGGTGGACACTGCTTTTGGCAAACCAACTTAAGAGATTACCATCGAGTCAATAGTGGCCATCAAAGCGTCATCGGAGACTGAGCAATAGGTTTGAGGACTAGGTATTGAGGGTGATGAAAGAGCATGTGCAGATGTGGAGTGAGCTACATAGGCCATGGATCAACAATACTTGTAGACAGCATCCTGTTTTCTGAGAGGTTTTTTTTTGCATGAGCTCATAGGCTTTGAGATGAATAATAGATCTGAATTAAGTTGGTTGAGATATCCAAGATTCTGTTTACATAGTCACATACTTACCCCACTAAGCCGAAGGTTTGTTGACAAAACTGGTGTTCATTCTGATGAGTTGGAATGTTGAGCCTGAGTAATCTCATATCATTCACAAGCCATGTGGAAACGCACAAATTAGTCATGAATTGATTCGTTTCTAATCGCACTAAAGCGTTCAACTCATCAAACAATCTTCCTTCCTTTGTTTGAATATCCTACCTGATCCTTGCATAAGCATCTCCACATTATCCAAATCACCTTAGCATGCTTGTTTGATTGAGGTTGTTGAAGATGTGTCTGGAAGACCCTTGACTAAGAATGATATTCACTTGAGGTAATCAGCCATCTCAAGTTTGTTTCCTCTTCACTGAATTCAGAATCAATTTCTTCCTTGTGAGGCAGCAAGCACAGAATCAGTAGATGGAGGATCAGTGATCATAGGGTAGGTGTAGGCCATTCTGGATAGATTCCCTCAGGTCAGCGAGCCATGTGGGTTTGCCTCGAATGTACCTGTGTATACGAATCTTCCAAGAATCGTAGTCACTTTCAACAACATAAATGGTGGAGCGAGTATCGGTACCTGCATGCAATTGTTTCTTCATCATTGGATGCCATGAATAAGTTGTTAGTAATGATCTGCTCGTAATTGATTGTTGATGTGATGACTTGGTGTTGAGGTATGGTATTTTCCCGGTATTTTTAAACATAAAATGCAGTTTTGAGGGCCTAAATGACTCCGAATGGCCAAAAAAATAACAGGGGCTCTCGCTCCGATGAAGGAAGAAGTCTTAGACCGTAAATGGGCCGTTTTCGACTGGTAATTAAAAAATTTCAGAACAATCCGACACAAAATTTATTTTTGCTTGTTCGGTCGTCTAGTTCGGTCGTCCTAGTTCGATCGTCTTGTTCGATCGACCTCGTTTCGAATCGTATCTTCGATCGATCTTAGCGAAGGGTCGTAACGTGTCGATCGTCTCGTTCTAATAGTCACGTTCGATCCCTGATCGAATCCACTCAGTTCATCCACTCGTTCGCTCACGATCCGTTCGACCACCGTTCGATTCTTGATCGAAACCACTCGTATCGATCGCTTGTTTCGACTTCTTCTAGTCTAATCCCTTGTTCGAGAGGTCTGTTCGACTTTCCGATTCGTTCGAACCGTAGTTCGATCCTTCTAGTTCCGATGAAGCTTGTTCGATCATTTTGTTTTCCCCTCGTTCCGATGGTCCCCTACTTAATTCCACTCGTTTCGATCAATCTTAATTCCATCCGTACGATCGAAACACTAAGAACTCGTTCGATCGCTCCGTTTTTTTTTTTTTTAAAAACTTTTTCGAACCAAAACAACAAGAACAAAGGTACAAAACTAGAACCGTTGATTGCTAACAAGATGGTTTTGAATATAGATTAAACATAAACCATCTTTGAATCAAGAATCAAAACAAACAAATAATCATAAACCCCTTTTTTTTCGAGATCAAGAAGGAAATAAGAAAAAAAATACAAACCAAATCAAATCAATACATCAATCTTGTAGGCTCTTGATACCAATTGTAGGATCCCTAGATCATTCCATGTATGAAGCACAAGATCAATGACACCAAAGATTAAACATCAAAACTTTTGATTGAATGAAACAAAGAGTGGCTACAAACTCTATATGATGGAAAAATGAAAATGAGTAGCTAACCTAATTTTGACTAAACTAGGTGTATTTATACTAACTAGGATTTGCCTTTGAGGGCTTTCTTTTTGGGCTTTTTACATCTTGGCCCGTATACATAATAAACATCAATTAACATTGTCTTTCGAGCTAGACTTTTGTCTTGCATCTTCGAGTGACCGAAGCTTCTTTGTTCGGATCCATTTATGTGATCCTAACAAAATAGCAAATCATAACCAACACTATAGGTTAATACTTAATACATCATTTTACATGAATAAAAGAGTACAAGTTTCTCATTAATGCTACCAACCGAGTACTACTCAAGTTTAGTAGGCTATAATACAAAAGAAGATACAAATGACACTAATCTATCTGTCTATGGACCGAGGTGCGTCTCAATCTCCCAGATACTAGCCTCTATGTCTTGTGCTCGACTCTATAGCTCGGTCATCTCTAGTATGTCAGCCCTATGGGGATCCATAAAATCTGTAATATCCATATAAGCGGCTCTTAATGAGGCATGTAGTGCCTCAGCTCGCTGCTCTACAGCCTCAGCCCTAGCATGCAGTGTCTTAACATCCTGCTCTTTTATAACAGCCCTCTGAGTGCGAACTTCATCTCCAGTCTGCCTATCATGGCTCCGCTCAAGACGAGTATCTGCGTACTCGGCTCGACTACGCAGCTCTAATATCTTGAGTCTGTCGGTCACCCGAAAATCCTGTAACTCTCTGACCTCCTGCTCAGCATATACTGCTCGAAGCTGCAACTGTATGATCCTACCTCTAGCAATCCTCAACGAGTCTCGGGTAACCACATCGTGTTGCTCCATTGACTCAACTTTAGCACGAAGAGTCACAGTCTCCTGCTGTAACAATCCACATTTTCAGGTCATTTTTCGTCAATAAACTCAAAACTATTTACTTTGAACCTTTACGTGTTCACTTTTAATTTCAACCGTTAAGTTTAATCGCGTAAACCAAAAATCAACAATTAACGTAAACCGAGAACAAACAAATAAAAGTTTACATCAAACAAGTGTTATATAATTATTATGAAGATAATTATTAACTTTTCATATTTTATTTTTATGCTTTACGTAAAACGCTTACGTTTTGCATTTTAGCCTTTATGCATGCATGTAAACCATACCATCTTTATCAATACTCATAATATTTATACCCCATCAAAAATTAAATATTTCCATCCCCTATTTTTCCTTATTAAAATCAGCCATAGTAATAGGTTATACATAAAATTCACCAAAAATCTTATTCTTACACAAAATCTACCAAGATCTTCATTTTTCTTCTTACACAAACCAAACCCTTACCCGCCCTCTTACAAACCCACACCCCCCCATCTCCATTAATTTTTATGTTTTCTTGTTCCCTCAAAATATCTCTAGATATTTCCTAGCTAAGTCCTATATATACATACACTTAGGCTTTTCACTTCATTTCATCACTTCAAAGCGGTCTGGGTGTGGAGTGACTTGGCAGTCTCAGTTAGATCCTCGCCTGGTGAGTCATCCTCTTAAGGGTCAGAGTCTAGGTCTGAATCTGGTGAGTAATCAGGTGAAGCCGGTACATATTCCGGTGATGGCGGTGCAGGTCTAACAAGTAAGGTAGTGACCTCATCATCCGAATCGGACAAGATGATAAACGAAATGAGTACCCCGACACGTGGCGTAACAAAAGGGCGGGGTGTGGTTATAGTGTTGTGACAATCAAGAGTTTATATAAATAAAATTTTCATAGAGAGCAATTGTAAAATGTACGCAAGGGAAAGTAAACGTAAGTATAAGTCATGTAAGTAAGTAATGCGTATGCACATGAATTTTTTTTTACGAGATGCAATGTTTATGAAATGGTTATAGTCTAGGTAAGATATGCAACCTAGTTATCTATTATCTGGCTCTGATACCAATTTGTCCTACCCCCAAAATATGTGGCAGCGGAATAAGTAATCGGGGGTGTTACTTCATAATACACAAGCACAAGATATAAGAGAATGACCTCTATCTCACTCGTTTTAAGTTTGATTTTTGCGTTCTTTATATCCACGCGTTTGTATTAAAGTCTACTATCATATTTTTAAGGCCTCGACTATCTAGGACCAGATTTATTGTCCGAAAACCTAGGTACTAAATCTGGACAGCAACATTATATTTTCTATTCTACCACTTTAATTCATCCACAAATTACAACTCCGCACTAGCCTAATCCCTTCCACTAATTTTCATCACTTTTCATCACAACAACAAATCCATAATAACCTAGTCCCTTCCACCAATTTATCAAGAATTAACTTAAAATTAAGAACAAGAATAACATATACAACTTTACTAGTTTAAGTTTATAATTAACCATTTTAACAACAAAGTTAATATTTCAATAAGTAATTTATAAGGTGACTAAAATAAGTAGTTTATATGTATGTACATATTTTTATTATTCATTTTAAAAATTCTTTACTAGTTTACATATATATATATATATATATATATATATATATATATATATATAATATATATATATATATATAATATTAATAAGTTGCAAAGCCACCCGCTGCGCGGAGTCTTGTTTTTGGTGAGATATTCCAAGTGAAAAATCAAGTAACGGTTAATGAATTACGAACATTGTAAAATATTTATACATTGAATAAACAACAAAAAGAAATGAATGTTAATCCGATAAAAAGAAATAAAAGTTAATAAATTATCCACCATTACAAATTATATGTTTTTAGTTCAAATGTGAAATAAAGCTTCTATATTTACTATCTTTATCACAACATAGAATCTTTAAACTCTTCCTGCTCTTGACCCTTGAGACAACGACGTATAGTTGCCCATGAGACAAAATCAGCCTCTGAAGAAATAACTCAACTTTAGAAAATGTGTGGCTTTAACTTTTATTAATGGTGATACCAAAACCATCTTTTTTTCATGTATTCAATATAAATCAAAATCTTAAATGTTTCCCACATGTACTCCTGAAGTGAGAAAGGAACCAAGTGATTGAGCTAAATCGTAACAACTATCCAAAATTAAGATAAGCACTATCGGAAATCATAGTCTTGTACCACCCTTTGCTACTTGTATTGATCTTTTATGCTTCCTCATGTTACAATAAAACAAATAAAAAATAGATAAGTCTCGACACAATATAACGACAAATATATCATGTAATCATGTATGATCTAACCAATCATACATGTTGTTAAGAAATGGATGTAGTATATCATGATTAGGGAAAAAGAGCAACGGGTCAAGACGTCAAGCCTTAATAAAAGGATATTGTTACTGTATGGAATCCTTCATGAAATGGATTACATTATAAATAGTATCACCAACTTAGTGTAAGATTTAATATTTGTAGTTATATTTATTTCATAAACCTTGTTTTTCTTCTACTTTTTGTTTCACCTCGCATCTATTAGAAAATGCTTACCTTAATTCTCCTCATACCATATAAATGGTACCTATAGAATGAAAAGTTTAAATGGCGTAAACCAACTTAACCCGAGCATTTCATGTTGTATTGCTCATTCCAAGCTTAATGAGAACTTTTTTGCATTTGTGCAAGAATACTATTAGTTTGCACCAAAAACTAAAATATATAAATGTCGTAAAGGTTGTTCTAGAGTTGTCCATTTTACCCTTTCACGAGTTGGTTGATTTGGGTCATATTTCATGCCCAACAGGTCAAAATCCATCCGAAGTGGATCTATGACTGAGAACTCCTCATATATAGGTCGACTATGACTACTGTTGATTAACCAAAACATATAACAACCCGTAACTTTCATCAATGTAATTATCCATTTATTAAATTAGATGCGCTGTAATATCCATTTATTATATATACCACCTTTTTACAGGGAAATTTTTACTTTATCTCATTATGTAACGTAACTTGCATCTCTAAAGTAAACGAGCTCACGCAACCTACCTATGCCAATTATATCTATGTTTATATCATGTAAACATCCTAATATGTCAAGTCTATATCTTAATATCATTTTTACCAAGTACATTATCCATTTAACATACCATTTACAACGTTATATCAAAACAGACTTTATTCGTTAAACGTTTATATCAAAACCCTAATTATATGTAATGTATACATATAAAATGAATGTGCAAGCCTTCAAGCATGTGTACAAGTGTACAATGCACAACATTTGAATATCTTTTCCCTCCTAAATCAAGTTATAACTTTCTAAAGCCTAATGTACAAGTCAATAATGCAAGAAAAACAAACTAGGTCATTTTACCTCCTAAATCACTTTAGTTTCTTACTACCACTTTAGCACAAGGTACAAACAATTAATTCATGACTTCTAAACCCTAAACCTAAACCCTAAATCGTCCTAAAACCCTAATCTAAAACCCTAAACCCTAAACAAAACCCTAAAACCCTAGTTTCATTTTAAACATAAAACTAAACCCTAAACCTTAATCCTAAACCTTAAACCTTAATCCTAAACCCAAATCCTAACAATAAACCTTAATCCTAAACCCTAATCTATCCTAAACCTTAACCCTAATTCGAATTCAAACCAAAAACCTTAACCCGAGACCAAAACCAACCCAACAACCTTTTTCTTTCATCTTTGACCCATTTACACCTAAGCTAGCAACCTAGCACCTCAAGCACTTTTATGACCTCACCACCATGTCACCAAGCAAGCATACAAGCATCTCCATCACCCCCTTGTAAGATACTACCACTACTTGCACTCCAAACACCTCTTCATCACCTCTTGGTACCCGAAACCACCTCTACACCATTCCACCTTTCATAGCTACCCTCCTAGCTCTCAAGACTCATCATACTAGCCTTCATTAGTCAATACCTATAACCCTTGGTCCTTACTCCAAGCCCTAACCTTGGCCACCAAGTTTTTGAACCCTATATAAGCCGAATCCAAGTAACCCTTTCAAACACACCTCAAATCTTCATCACAAACATAAATGGAGTTCTACCCCAGCCAAAGAAGAAGTAGAAGGTCCCTAAGATCAGAATAGAAGCCAAGAATCAAGAGAAGGAAGGTATTAAATCCATATCTAGTCGTACGAACCCAAAAACCCCATTTTAGCTCAAGTAATCTTATAATCTTGTTCAATAATCTCATGATCTGTTTTAGAACTTTTATTAGCCTTGTTAAATTCTATATAAACTCTTGTTTGATCCTTTGATTTTCTAGCTAACGAATCCTTTTTCTAAACTTTTGTTACGTTAGAACATCTTATTTTAGCTTAATCTAATAAGCCATGACCTGCAAAACTCTTTTTGATTTCAAAAATATCAAAATTATGAATTTTCGACTTGATTTGCAAATGTTTTCATGCATAGGGGTATATATCGTAACTTTCTGAAATTTATAACTAGAGGGGCTGAAAATGTCATTTTCCTAAAAATATAACTATAAGGACCTATCTTGCCAAGTTTCAAAGTTAAAGGTTTAATATTTATAAACTTATTATCTAAAAGACTAAACTTGTAAAAGTTTATAAACCAAGGGTAAATATTGCCATTTTTGCAAACTTAAAAATATAAAATATAAAAATATATATTAATATTATAAGACTCGATTTTATTAAAACCTGACACATTTATCATTATTAATCATCGATCGACACATTATAAAAACAATTACGTTATATATTTAACGTAATTTATCATCGACTAGCTTTTAAAGAAACTTAAAATCTTATCGTATCACGTTACTAGGGAATTTCATGTGAGGGGTT
>BQNB010159517.1:0-14903 GCA_026074375.1 Tanacetum coccineum | reverse complement strand
GCTTCTAAACTTCCACTCTTCTTTTAGGCTGAAGCAATAGCAACCGCATGTTACACCCAGAACAAATCTCTCAGCATCCTCAAACATGGAAAGACACCATATTACATCATTAATGAAAGAAAACCTACTCTCAAATTTATTCACATTTTTGGCTGCAGTTGCTTCATAGTCAGAGATGGTGAAAACCTTGACAAGATGAAAGAGGAGGGGGTTCTGTGCATTTTTGTAGGGTATGCAACACAATAGAAGGGATATATAGTCTACAACAAGAGGACCAGATTAATCATTGTATCCATTCATATCAACTTTAATGAACTAAAGGAAGTAATGACGTTTGATCATAATAGTTCAAACCTCACATCAAAATGAAAAATGATGTTTGATGATAACACTTCAGGCCTCACGCCCCAACTACAAAATACTTTTGTTCATAACAGTACAGAACTCAGAATTCAAGACTACGATAATGAACTGTCAAGTTCAAAGTTGGTTCCAAATGTTGCTCCACCAGCAGACAAGACAGATACATCACTGCAAGAGTTGGAATTACTATTCAGTCCTATGTTTGAAGAATACTTCAATGGAGGAAATCAAGGTGTATCTAAGTCTTCCGCTCTCTCTGATAATCATCAATAAGACATACCACCTACTTTGAATGTTTAACCTACATTAGAACCAACAACTCCAACAACAAATGTCAATGCTAAGGACAACAACAACAATCAAGCAGTTAATGCACCGTTTAACGCAAACGATTTTATCAACCCTTTATGTACACTGATACATGAAGTTTTTGAGTCATCCTCACACAATGTTGATCCATCAAACATGCATACATTCTACCAATGACACCATTTCAATTACCATTGGACCAAAGATCATCCATTAGAACAAGTTTGTATAATCCATCCAAGCCAGTGCATACTAGACGACAACTTACTACAAATCCTGAGATGTGTATGTTAGCACTCATCGCGAGTAAAGCTAAACCAAAAAACATAAAGGAAGCAATGGCTGATCACGCATGGATTGAATCAATTCAGGAAGAACTTCATCAGTTTGACAGACTCAGAGTCTAGGAACTTGTCGACAAACCCTTTGGAAAAACCGTTACTGGTTTGAAGTGGTTATGGAAGAACAAAAAGATGAAGACAATAACGTGGAAAACTAGAAAGGGGGGGGGGTTGAATAGTTTTACAATTTAAAATTTTAATCTAATTGTTTAGTTGTTGTAGATCTATTTGTTTATGACGATTTATAAGTATAAAACATAAATCATAAAGCATAAAGGATATAAGGCACAAATATTTATAGTGGTTCAGCTACAAGGTCACCTTCCTTACCCTACTCCACTTCGCGAGTCACCTACTCGAGAGTTCGAATCCACTAGACACCAATACTCCTTTACCTGACGGAGAAGCCTCACAACGTCGCTACACCCTTTAACGGTACAAATCTAAATACCTGATTCTTTACACGGTAGAATCAAACCTTTACCCGCTTAATGATACTAAGATAACTACCATGTTCCAATAAGGAGAAACAAAACCCCACAATGCTTACCCTATAATAGGTGCTAAGCAAAGTTACAACAAAGATATATCCGTCCCTACGAATTCTACTGAATGTAATACATTTTCCTAAAGTGCTCTAAGCACAATATAACACACTATTCCATAATCTATGATGATTGATGATGCTTGGAGATCAGAAGATAGATCTTCAAGGAGTGATAGATACGTGCTCCAAGTTTTCCTTGTTGCTTGATCTCGTATGCTAAAGTCGGTAGAACTTCTCCTATTAAGAAATTCACCAAAACACTAAAATGAAAAAGATCATGATCAATGATCAGATGTTAGCTGAATATGAGCGTGAGAAACTAATCTAATTGATGCCTAAAACCAAAAAATTACATGGTATTTATAGGCTTGAAGTTTACTGTAGCCCGGTTTCGCCGGTTTCATTACCTCAATGGAACAAGCCAGTGCAGAGGTACAAAACCGGCTACTACTATAGCCCGGTTCTTGGCGGTTCCATCTCCATAATGGAACCGGCCAGTGCAACTAGAAGGAACCAGCTCTCTGACAACAAATCCGAGTTTAGATCTCAAAAAAACTTGTCTCGATATGTTTTGAGGTGATGAATGATGTATAGAACATTTTTCTTTTACAGAAAAATATCTTTTAGTTTATACTTTGTTAATATATGCTTAGAACTTGTTTTATACATTTTTATTCTAAAAATGTATTTAAATGTTTTATGAGAACTAGCAAAGTAAACATGTAAAGTATGATGTGTGAGGTAAATGAAATGATAGTTGGGTTAGAAAACTATTGGTTTAAAACTAGTAAATTTATTTTCTATTTTCGATGATTTTATGTTTTGTTATCGACAAAACATAGATAGATCGTAAAATATAAATAAACATTTTTATGGTTTTTACGGTTTATTTGTATTAACAATCTCCCTCTTTTTGTTGATGACAAAACACAATTTTATCGGATGTAAATTACAAAGTTTATAAGTTTTAAATTGGAGTTTTTACTTCCTTCTCCCCCTTTTTGTCAAAACAAAAAGAGCGTCGAAGAAAAACTAACCAACGAAAGATTATGTAATGAAATGAAGTAATTTTGAGTGGTTCCACTAAAATGGAACCAAGGATGATTTGGAGAGAATCAAAGTAAATTCAAAGAGAATCAAATCCAATGCTCCCCCTTGACGAGTGCTACCCCTAAATGGGATTGTCAAGGATTCCAAATGAGTTTAGAAAGCTACAATAAAACATGTTAGTAAGGAGAATGATATGCTCCCCCTGAATGGAAGAACCCTGTGAAATGCTGTTATTGTAATATGTATAATTAAAGAGGAATAAGAGAAAAGAAAACTGTAGTGATTCTGGGCTGCCGGTTCTAGCCGATTCTGTTCCTAAAAGGAACGGGCTTTATAATCGGATAGAACTGGCTGACCAGCAGAAAAAGTTAGCTAAGCCAAATTTTTGGCGGGAAGCAATTTATTAAAAATGTTCACTACAAGGAGCAATGTGATCAGTAAGTAAGCCATTTCATCATGAACACGAATTCATAATCAATTCAACACGAATTCGATATTTAAGGGAACACAAGATCATGGCCACTTCAATATTCAAAGGAACGAACATCACATATGATAGCACATAATTTAATTTTCATAAGGAACAAATCATGAAGTAAACATATTGACAAATGTTAACAAAAACTAAAGTCATGATTAAGAACCTAATCTAAAGCTAAAGAAAACTAAGGGCACACGAGCTTGTCATCGTCATCCCACGGTTGTTGGTTTGAGATATGATTTAGACGTTCAAGGATGCGGTTTAGCATAAATCTCATTTCATTTTGGAGGTTGTTGACAATTGTTTCGGTGAGTTGATAATGGGTACAAGTGTGTTCTTGTGGTGGTAGAATAGGGGGTCCTTCAATTTATAGGGATTGATCAAGAGGAACAAAGGTGCTAGATGGTGGGAGTGATGATCTAAATGGTGGTATTGTAGTTGTAAAAGAGGTAGTGAAGTGGTGTGGTGGTGGCATTTGTGGTGAAGTGGTGGTAAAAGGAGGAAGGAGACTATTTTGCACATTTTGTGCATTTTCGATTGCTTCTTTAATGTGACGGTCAAAATCTTGGTATTGACCAAGTTGATGAAAAACTTGTTCTTTACTTAGGAATGGTTCAGGTTGAGCACTTAGCCTACTTCTAAAGAGGTTGATAGGGGGAAAGGATGGTTCAAACTCCATGGGTGTTGTTGAGGGAGTGTTTGAGATAGGCCTTGAGAGAGTGTTTATGGTAATGGATTAGAGCTTCTTGGTGGTAGTTCATTTAAGGAAGATAAGTAAGGATGTGGATCTAGTGGTGAGCTTGGAGGGCTAGAGAATACAAGAGCTCTCCGAGCTAAGGGTGACACCATAGCTTCTTGAGTCAGGGGTGTTTGGTTAGAGGTTGGTGGAGGTATTGTGAGAGCAAGAGTGGTGTCAAGTGTGGTGATTTGGTTGGAGGTAATAGTATTGAGAGATTGTGAAGTGTTTGTGAGGTGATTTTGGATAGGTGATGTTTCATTGGATGAGATATCAATGTAGTCGGTTCTTGGAAATTTCCTTGGTGGATTTTGGATGGATGAGTTAGAACTTGATGCCATGAGGTATAGAGATCAAAGGATGGGAAAAGAGAATATTATTTGCAGGTTTTAGATGTGTGAGGATGATGATCACAAGCTCTAGATATATACTTAATTCCCATGCAAAATATTAAATGCTTAAACCACTAGTTTTGCATTAAACATAATCATTAGGATTCATTTTTAAGTCAAACAAGAAATAACCAGCTATTGGATCACCTTAAGACAAGTGTAACAAACATATTTATGAGCTTAGTTCAAAAAATGATCACCCAAAAACAAGCAATTTCTCTCTGTAGAACTGGCAGCGTCGGTTCCATTGTCGCTGAGGGAACCGGCCTTGCTGCAGAAGGAACCGGCTGCAACAGTCAAAAATTTTAAAAATTTTTATGTTTAGTAATAGTGATTATACGCAAGTCGATTCTATTTTTCCCTTCTTTATTTTGGATCTTATGTTAGTACTAGGTTATCCTAAGGCTTACCGAGAACGCATAGTGATCTAATCCTAAGAATTTTCACTAAACCAAACACTCCTTAATAGAGAGAGTAAGGCACATAAACTATAGAAAATCATACAAATGACTTTTAATCCTTAACAAACCCAAGGAGTATTGAGATAAATTTTTTTAGACCAATACGGTTCAATCCAAAGCTAGATTAAAAGGATGTTATTCATATAACAATTAGTCATAAGACGACATCAAGAGAAAATTAAGAGATTTGAGAGCCAATCAAGCAAACAATCATATTTATCTAACACATATTCACGTTCCTTTATAGCATGAGAAATTTAGTCTCCTTCATCCGAATTGGAGGTGAAGGGATAGGAGTAGAGATGATTGGTGTGGTCCAAGGGCAACAACTTGTGAGGGAGAGGGATGTATTTAGGTTTATCGAGTTCGGGATTCATGAGAGTAAAGTGTTTGAAAAGACGAGTAAGCAACATTTCATAGGGTAAGGGACATTCGAGGGAGTTTTTGATGTGAGTGATTCTTTTTGCCAAAACGTAGGTAAAGTTGTATGGTTTACGATTTAGGATACAGTAGATCATGTAACAAGAACAAGCTAAGACATACTGGGAATTAGTTTCTTCTCCTATGGCATTACTTTCTATAAGATCATTCCAAAATCTAAAGTCTCTTCGAAGTTCATTCTTGCGGATATTGAGAGGTTCCTCATTTACTCCATTAATGGTAATGTTACTAATAATTTCATCTGGTGTAGGAATGTGGTTTGATAAGATAGACTTATTCAGGAACTTATTTAAGGGATTCGAGATGAATATTCGTAAATATAGCACAATCCTCTTAGTAAAGGAGTTTGAAGAATGTACGCGAGTAATCGAGAAGGGATGTTTAAATTTTTATTAAAGGCTTCCAAAAGCAAAGTGAATACTCTTTCCTCTCATCTTCTAAGATTTTGGCCGAGGGAGAAGATTCGACAAGGAATCTAGGATAAATATCCTCGTCAACATCATATAGACATTGAAGATGAATATTAGAGAATTTTGATTTAAGGTTAGAGTGTTGAGCGAACCCCGGATGCATTGTTCGACCTTCATGAATGGATCTATTTTCTAAATCACGAATGATAGGTTTTAGGTGCACTGGGATGTGTTTTTCTCTTAAGATTTTAGGAATGTATATTTTAGTGATTTCTAGCTCTTCACGAGACATAGTGGCACCTAGCAAACGAAAAAATAATGGTTTTAAATAAGCGAGGAGTTGAATGAGATTCCTGACGTTGGTTTTACATATCTTATCGCTATGAAAATATAATAATGTTTTTTTTATCTGTAAAATTCTTTTTCCTAATTCCTAAAAGAAATTAGGGTTTTAGGATAATTTCTCAAAAGGATTTAATTAAGGGATGATAATATCTAGAGGAAGATTCATTTGAAGAAAAAAATATCTGATCACAAAAATCATAAAGACCTTTAAATTGATTTTTGTGTTCAAGATACGAATTAAGGAAAAATCAAGAGATGATATGGAATAGAAAACTTACAATCCAACTTTCTCTAGAGAAATATAAACGAGTTGTGATAGAGACGATTTTTCTGACCTTGATTTTTTGAGTGACTGGGTATGAATTTCGGAGTATGAGGAGATATATAGGAATAGAGAATAGGAGGTTTGAATTAGATATATGTCATTATGTCTACCAGGTTGCTAATGGTTCTCTGCAGGGTCATTAGAGAGAGAGAACAGGCATTGTCGACAATGGAGCCGCAGAAGAAAAGAAATATATATTAATTAAATTAATTATTAGTCCTCTTCTTTTATTTAGCAAATGAATCGCAAAAGGGAAAGAAAATTCAGATGACATGTTTTTATGAGCGAGAACTGAATGTAAAGAGGGTGAAATGGACCAAACCAAAAGGAGATTTACAGGTATTAGTTAAAGAGACAAATCTAAGATAGAGATTTTAAGAAATGAAAGGAGATAGAATTTTTGATGGAGAGAATATGCAAATGTTGCAATACGAAGGGGATATGCCAAGATGTGCTAGATACTTATGATAGGGACATATATAGATTAACCGCAAAGATCACATAACGACCCGAGAAGCAATATGTCAAACAAATAAGAAAATACCTTTTAGTGTTTTAGTTCCAAGATGGATAATCATGATCTGAAATTTTTTGAAAAGAGTTTAAATTTAGGCTTAATAGACGCATATCATAAAATACCATATGAACGAATGTTATTTTAGAAAAAGAATTCAATGAGCAAGTTGACGAAGAGTGCTAGAACTTTTTCATGATTTTAGCCCGAGGAAGATGTACACGATCCTAAAAAAATAACCTTAAATAATTTTGAAGTTTATGTACTAGCCCAATTAAACAATTATAAATCCCAAAGGAATAAAGTATTCCAACTAGTCTGCCAGGTTCCGGTTCCATTGGTTGATCCTGACCGGTTCCTTTCCCATATGAAACCGACAGAACCGGCTTGTTGGGCCCAGTCCAAATATTGGCCCAGACCAGAATGATTCACAAAGGCACAAATGGTTTTTGATACTTAATATATATAGAGAAAAGAGAAATGTGATATACCTTGTTGTGATAAGGAAAATATCATCAAGGCAACGAGATCATTTAATGATCCTTCATTCATAACTTCGATGTAATGGAGACTTTGAATAATGATCTTCTTGTCTAAAAAGTAAAAGAAACATATAATACAAATTGATATTCTAAAAGATATAATTTGTTTTTTCTTTTTGTTATGTTTTTTATAAGTTTTCCGAAATTCATTTGATTGGTTTTTAAAGTTTTATAAAATACAGTATACTTTAAAAAAAACTTTGATAACCTGCTCTTGATACCAATTGTGAAAAACTAGAAGGGGGGTTGAATACTTTTACAACTTAAAATTTTAATCTAATTGTCTGGTTGTTGTAGATCTATTTATTTATGATGATTTATAAGTATAAAACATAAATCATAAAGCATAAAGGATATAAGGCACGGATATTTATAGTGGTTCGGCTACAAGGTCACATTCCTTGCCTTACTCCACTCCCTGAGTCACCTACCTGAGAGTTCGAATCCACTAGACACCAATACTCCTTTACCTGGCGGAGAAGCCTCACAACGTCACTTACACCCTTTAACGGTACAAAGCTAAATACCGGATTCTTTACACGGTAGAATCAAACCTTCACCCGCTTACCCTTCATATGATACTAAGCTAACTACCATGTTCCAATAAGGAGAAACAACCCCACAATGCTTACCTTCTAATAGGTGCTAAGCAAAGTTACAACAAAGATAGATCCGTCCCAACAAATTCTACTAAATGTAATTCATTTTCCTAAAGTGTTCTAAGCACAATATAACACACTATTCCATAATCTATGATGATTGATGATGCTTGGAGATCAGTAGATAGATCTTCAAGGAGTGAGAGATACGTGCTCCAATTTTTCCTTGTTGCTTGATCTCGTATGCCAAAGTCGGTAGAACTTCTCCTATTGAGAAATTCACCAAAACACTAAAATGAAAAAGATCATGATCAAGGATCAGATGTTAGCTGAATATGAGTGTGAGAAACTAATCTAATTAATGCCTAAAACTAGAAAAATGACTTGATATTTATAGGGCTTTGGAAAAAATGGGAAAAGTTCACTTAGTCCTGGTTCCGCGGTTCCATTACCTCTACGGCCAAATGCAGAGGTAAAAAACTTGCTAATACTGATAGATCGATCTAGGTCGGTTCCATCTTCACAATGGAACCGGCCAATGCAACTGGAAGGAACCGGCCTCCTACCTAACACAACAAATTCCGAATTATAGATTTTAAAAAATCTTGTCTAGATTGTTTTGAGGTCATGCATGATTGTATAAACATTTTTCTTTTAAGGAAAATAATCTTTTAGTTGTATACTTGTTTAATATATGTCTAGAACTTATTTTGAACATTTTTATTCTAAAAAGTATTTTAAATGTTTATGAGAACTATCTAAAAAGTAAACATGTAAAGTATGTTGTGTGAGGTAAATGAAATGATAGTTGAGTTAGAAAACTATTAGTTTAAAACTAGTAAACTTTATTTTTCTTACTTCGGTGATTTTATGTTTTGTTATTGACAAAACATAGATAGATCGTAAAATATAAATAAACGTTTTTATGATTTATTTGTATTAACAATCTTCCCCTTTTTGTTGATGACAAAACACAATTTTATCAGAAGTAAATTACAAAGTTTATAAGTTTTAAATTGGAGTTTTTATTCCTCCTCCCTCTTTTTGTCAAACAATAAAAGAGCGTTCAAAAATAAAACTAACCATACGAAAAAAAAAGTGGGGTTTATGTAATGCAATGAAGTAATTTTGAGTGGTTCGACTGAAATGGAATCAAGGATGATTTGGAGAGAATCAAAGTTAATTCAAAGAGAATCAAATCTAATGCTCTCCCTTGACGAGTGCTCTCCCTAAATGGGATTGACAATGGGGGACAAGTGTGTTATTGTAGTGGTCGGGGAATATGGGGTCCTTCAATCCATAGGATATTGGATCAAGAGCGAACAAAAGGTGTTAGATAGTGGGAGTGATGATCTAAATGGTGGTATTGTAGTTGTTGAGGTGGCGGTAAAAGGAGGAAGAAGACTATTTTGCACATTTTGCGTGTTTTGGATTGCTTCTTCAATGTGAGGATCGAAATCTTGGTATTGACTAAGTTGATGATAAACTTGCTCTCGTCTTAGGAATGGTTCAGGTTGAGAACTTATCCTAGCACTTGAAAGGTTGATTGGGTGGAAGGAAGGTTCAAAATCCATGGAGGTTGGAAGAGGGAGTGTTTGGGATAAGCCTTGGGAGAGAGTTTGTGGCAATGGATTGGTGCTTCTTGGTGGTAGATCATTCAAGGAGGTTAAGTAGGGATGAGGTTCTAGTGGCGAGCTAGGAGGGGTAGAGAATACAATGGCTCTCGGAGCTAAGGGTGACACCATAGTTGGAGGTGTTTGGTTAGAGGTTGGTGGAGGTATTGTGAGAACAAGAATGGTGTCAAGAGTGATGATAGGAGGAAGGAGAGGTTGAGTGGTGTTTGTAGAGTGGTTTTGGATGGGTGATGTTTCATTGGACGAGATATTAATGTAGTTGGTTCTTGGCATTTTCCTTAGTATATTTTGGGTGGAGGAGTTAGCACTTGAAGCCATGAATTATGGTGATCAAAGGATGGAGTAAGTGGATGATTATTTGCATGTTTTAGTGGTGTGAGGATGATGATCACAAGCTCTAAATATATACTAAAAAGCCATGCAAAACATAAAATGCCTAAACCACTAGTTGCATTAAACATAATCATTAGGATTCATTTTTAAAGTCAAACAAGAAATAACAGTATTGGAACACCTATAAGTCAAGTTAACTAAATATTTATGAGCTTAGTTCAAAAATGATCACCTAAAAATAACAGTGCTCTCTGTAGAAAGACAGCGCTTAGTTCCTTGTCGAGGGGACCGGCTTTTGGTGTAGAAGGAAACGGTTGCAGCAGTCAAATAAAAAATTTCTATTTTTTAGTAGTCGGTCTTAACGCAAAACCTAGTCTTGATTTTGCTCTTATTTCTTAGGCGTATGTCAGTACTGAATTATAATATCGGCTTTCTGAGAAACCGCATATGGTGATCTAAATATGGATTTTCTTTTTAACCCAAAACACATCCTTTATTTGGACAGGAAATTAGGATTAACAAGTCATTAAGATACATACTTATAGGACTTGAACGATTTAAGTTCATAATAACATCATACAGGAATTCAAACATACATAGAGAGATAAGAGAGATTATTCAAACGTTTACAGGTACCAAATAGTTTAAACCAAACATGTTCATTCGACACAAACTTCCTTTGACACACACATCTTCTAGCACACCCTCACTTCTTCTTCTTCCCTAGGTGTTGATAGGAATGACCAAATCACCTTGACATTCCTTGGTTTGCTTGAATTCTTATGATTCCCTCCTTCGATTGGTGGATAGGTGATGATACTAGGGTAATGGGTCATGTTGTGAAGTTGTTTACAGGATCATTTTCTTCTCCTTGATGAGAAGAAGAATAGGTTGACTCGGATGATCCGAAAGGAGTAAGAGTGGGAGTTAGGAGCCGAGGTCTTTTTCCACCTGGCATGATCCTGAAGACTCTCCTTTCGGAGAAAGGGATCATCACGTGATCCACAAGATAGAGATCATCCGAGAATGCATAGGGTGAGATTATGCGAAATATTGTCAACAGTCGAGTAAAGAAGCTCTATAGGGAGAGTCATATCGACACTCTTGGTTACACTAACCATTCGATTGATGATGTAGTAGACAAGATTGAAGTTTGTTTACAGTGGCAGACAGTAGAGCATGTAGCAGGACAAGCATTAGGGTGGTTTGTTCCCTGTTGAGGCTTATCTGCATTTTCAATGAGGATGTCTTTCCTACTTTTGAAATTAGTTTTTTGTTTGAATATAAACCTTTGGAAAGGAGGTCGAGGTAACATCAAACTCCTTTGACCCTTATGAGTTTTACCAGGGAGGTATGGGAATCCACGAGGGAGTATCAAAATAAGCTAACGGATCTCAAGAGGTGGTGGATAAATGTCGGGGTTAGAGTCAATACCATTTGGTAGTGATGTGATGGCCCATTCAGGAGTGAACACACATGCCCACGACAAGGAATATGAAGAATGTGGGAAATTCCTCAAGAAAAATACCATCATACAAATTACACCCCATCACCACTAACGAAGAGTGATTTCAATATTTCGAATGATGAATGCGATGGAGAGAGTTCCATTTAAGTTGTGAATAAGACGAACACTTTTGTAGAATTGAAGTACAAATATTAGGTAAATTTTCTCGTTAATGTCGAGAAGACAATCAAATCCAATAGTCGCGAAGGTGGGGCGAAGGTTAGGTTGGTTCTCAAGGTAGGAATGGTCGACCATACGTCCTTCATGGAATAAACAATTTTCAAGGGATTTGTAGATTTGCCTTTCACGTTCGGTAACGTTTTGGGTTCGGTGGCACATAGGGATGTAACGAGCGGTCTCATGATGATCAACGTGGATGGATTTCGGCATGATGCTCCTAAAACCCAAAAGATAGTATGAACAAAATAATTTCTGATTAATGTTCTTATTCAAAAAGAGTATATAACCTCAAATTGTCAAAATTAGAGTTTGTAAAGAGTGTTTGGAAAACTTCATCAAATTTTTTTTGACGACTTTCCATTCGTTTTTACGGTAATCAACAATGTCAAAATCTATATTAATTTTGTATATATAATTAAAAAGAAAGAAATACAATTTTTTTACATTTTTCGACAATGAGTTTATATGCATGAGATGCTATTTCAACTAGGAACAAGATGCAATTCCTAACTAATGAAATCTCATATACCTAATTACGTTAAATTCGATAGTGAATAAAAAATAATTTGGAAACCTAGATTTTAAGAGAGGAATGAGTCTATACTTTAATTCAAAGAGATGTTTTAAGATCATAACTTACAATGAGATGATTTGCACAATTCGGAAGACGATTAATCCGAGGAAAAAGGTTATGGTAGAGCAGTTCATCAATGGTGGTTTCTTTTGGAGTAGAATGCAAACAATGATTTGAAAAAGAAGGACTGACGTTTTTGTCCTATCAGATTGCCGATTCTGCCAGTTCCATTGGTCAAAGAAAACCGGCTTTGTTACCCGAAGGAACCTGCTGGGATTTTTTTTAATTTATTTATTTATTTATTATTTTTGTGTGTTTCTTAATAAGTTCTATGAGATGACAAGGATATTGCATACGTAAATTTAAAATTTTCCTTAATATGGAGTAGAACGAATGAAACAAAAATAAACAACACATGACAAAGATAGAACAGTTAACACATATATTTTATTTCAATACATAATGCGATACAAAGAATAGGAAATACAATGGAAATGTAAAAAGCCAAAATGAAGAACACGTCTCTATGTGGAAATTTGAGCATCTGATAAAGGCGAGCGTGTAGCGAGATGATTATGATGATCAAGACGAGACTGAGAAGTTCTAAGAGCGCTTCCATGGTGATCAGGAGATTTTAATGAGAGGTAGAGATGAAAGGTTTGATTTTTGAATTTGATTGAGAGTGGTAGTGGAAGTAGTGAGTTTTATAAATGTAGGGGTGTGTCGTTGGATTGTGTTAGAAAATGTGAGAGAGGTTTGAATTTTGAATAGCTTGGCTTAATACCCGCACTATTGTGTTTGGCTAGTATGATAGAACAAACCTTTTTGAAGAGGTCTTTGGGAAGAAGTTGCCAAGGTGTGCTTTAGACCCAAACATTATAAGCATACTTAAAATAACACAAATCATATAGCACCTTTTAATAAATTCATGTACATACTAGAAAGTACAATAGTAATAAGAGTACTTTATTAGTTCGAGGAGGATGTTCATGCGAAAAAAGAAATATTTGAAATAACCTCGAAGAAATTTAAAATTCATGTACCTGCCCAATTAATTTATATTAAGCCTAAATAAGTCATTCAACGGAGTCCGCCAGTTCCATTGATTGAGCCAGACCGGTTCCTTTCTCATATGGAACCGGTGGAACCGGCTAGTTGGGCCTGTTTTAAATATTAGGCCAGACCAGAACAAATCAATAGTCACAAAGGGTTTTGAAACCTAATACAATATATATAGAGAGAATAGAGATGTGATATACCTTGTTGCGATTAGATTAAATATTCATCAAAGGTGCCGATTCTTTTTATGTCATTATTCATACCTTCGATGTGTTTGAGACCTTGAATAATGATCTTCTTGTCTAAAGAAAAAGGAAAACATATTGCACAAATTGAACTAAAAGAAATTGTTAGTAGTTTTCGAAATTCATTCGATCGGTTTTTAAAGTTTTTTAAAATACAGTATACTTTAAAGAACTTTGATAACATGCTCTTGATATCAATTGTGAAAAACTAAAAGGGGGTTGAATAGTTTTACAAAATAATTTTTTTTTTAATCTAATTGTTTGGTTATTATAGATCTATTTGTTTATGATGATTTGTAGATATAAAACATAAATCATAATGTATAAAGGATATAAGACACGGATATTTATAGTGGTTCGGCTACAAGGTCACATTCCTTGCCCTACTTCACTCTCTGAGTCACCTACTCGAGAGTTCGAAATCACTAATCACCAATACTCCTTTAATTGGCGAAGAAGCCTCACAGCGTCGCTTACACCTTTTAACGGTACAAAGCTAAATACTGGATTCTTTACTTGGTAGAATCAAACCTTCACCCACTTACCCTATTTATAGTACTTAGCTAAATACCATGTTCAACAAAGAGGAACAAAACCCAACAATTCTTACCCTCTAATAGGTGCTAAGCAAAGTTACAACAAAGATAGATCCATTCCTACGAATCTACCAAATGTAATACATTTTCCCAAAATGCTCTAGGCATAATATAACAAACTATTACATAATCTATGATGATTGATAAAGTTTGGAGATTAGTAGATAGATCTTCAAGGAGTGAGAGATACGTGCTCCAAGTTTTCCTTGTCACTTGATCTCATATGCTAAAATCGATATAACTTCTCCTATTAAGAAATTCACCAAAATACTAAAATAAAAAAGATCATGGTTAATGATCAGATGTTATCTGAATATGAGTGTGAGGAACTAATCTAGTTGATGCCTAAAACCAGAAAAATAACTTGGTATTTATAGGCTTGAAGTTTACTGTAGCCTGGTTTCGCCGGTTTCATTATCTCAATGGAACCGATCAGTGCAAAGGTACAGAACCAACCAGTACTGTAGCTCGGTTCTTGGTGGTTCCATTTCCACAATGGAACCGGCCAGTGCAACTGGAAGGAACCTGCTCTCTGACAATAAATCCCAATTTAGAGTTCAAAAAATATTGTCTAGATATGTTTTGAGGTCATGCATGATGTATAAAACATTTTTCTTTTATAGAAAAATATTTTTGAGTTTTATACTTTTGTTAATTTATGTTTACACTTTATTTTGTACATTTTTATTCTAAAAATGTATTTAAATGTTTTTAACAAAATAAGTGAAGTATGATGTGTGTGGTAAATGAAATGATAGTTGAGTTAGAAAACTATTGGTTTAAAACTAGTAAACTTCTAACAGATGGTCTGACAGACGGTTCATGGCCTATGCTGTTTGATTCTGTTAGATATTAGAAAAAGACTCGGTCACCCCGTGTATTTTACTGTTTATTATAGCTCGTAGTTTAATAGTTAATA
>BQNB010159516.1:0-14903 GCA_026074375.1 Tanacetum coccineum | reverse complement strand
CTTCATATCAACACTGTACATATTGTTCTTTCTAGAAACTTTAAGTAAAACTTGACTTTCATCAGCTAACTTAAAGTTATGAGACAAAACAAAACATCTAGTGTCAGTAAAAAGAACACTGTTATTTTTGTCACACATCTGTAAAACACTAAAAAGGTTAAACCGTAACTCCTTGACAAAGTACACATCCTCAAAATCAAGCTTACCAGTTTTAAGAGTTCATTTACCAGTAATTTTCCCTCCTTTGGCTCCTCCACCAAAGGTAACATATTCTCTATTAAATTCCTTGAAGTCTGAGAGATAGGACATGTTCCATGTCATGTGCCTTGAGCATCCACTGTCAACATAGCCTTGATCTTCTTTTTGTAGATGACCCTGCACATAAAAATAAGGAAATTAGTTTCCTTTAGGGACCCAAGACATCACTAAATTGGATCTGCCTAGTGCATCAACATAATTATGTCTCTTCAAAGTAATTGATGCACTGTTAAGTTTGGTAGGTCTCCAAACCTAACATGCTGAGGCCTTAACATCATTAACCTGATTTGCCCTAACAACATTAACTACTGATGAATTTGGCATAGCAGTATAAAAACTTCCCTTAGCAGTATTAACTTTTTGGCTAAAATTTTTGTTAGTTAATGCTGTTCTTATTTGATAGGGCCTTTTTACAGTTGATTGTGCTGATTTAGAAAAACGTGACATTGGTATAACACTATAAACTGTAGTTTTGGAATGAGCAGTATTAACAGGCCTAACAATATTAAGTGGTCTTAGGATAGTTTTCATTAAAACTGCTCTTGAAGCCATGTTTCTGTGAGCACTAGGGTGAGCCTTTTTAGTAGAATAATTGTAATTCACCATTGTATAATTATTTCCAGATATTACCCTTTCCCTTTGATGGTAATTGTAGTTAGCCTGCACATGGTCAAAACTTCCACAAACAAAACAAGCTTTATTGTACATCACAAAGTCACTTCCTAGCTGTTGGGACTTCTGATTATTCCAGTTTCTTTGATTTCCCCTAAGACCTTGTGACATGTACATCTTAGCATACTTAACTGGTTTCCTAACTGGTTTTTCTTGTTGTTTAGCTCTAACAAATTCTATCTTAGCAACAGTAGGAAAAACAGTTTTCTTCTTTAACTTATCATCTGACACCAACTTCTCAACCATTGGGCATCAGGAGATTCCCTAACCTCATTAGAAGTATCTTCACTGACATTCTTACTAGTCTTAGGTCTATATCCTTCAAACTCAGGCTGTTAAAACTCCTCTAGACCAGAGTTGGACAAATCAAGGTTTGGGGGTAAAAATAACCCTATAGGAGGAGGTGGAACAACATTATAGCTTACAAACCCCAGACCCTTTCTACTTTTATCAGGTATCAGACTCCCTATTAATTTGTTTAGACTCTTAGAAGCATTATTGAAATTTTCAATTTTAAGTTGATTGCTTTTTTTTCTTGCTTAAGCTTTTCTAACTCACTTTTAAGCATATTAATTTCTGAGTCTTTATATGAGATATCTCTTTTTAGGATAGCAAGTTGCTCACAAAAATAACCTCATTCTTTTTGTAAAAGACAAGTTGCTCTTCTATAGATGCTAACCCTCTTTTATAACTTGCTAAATTGAACTTAGATTTGTTAAACTCTATTCTTAAATCATCAAGTTGAGTTTTAAGAGTTTCAAAGCTTTTTAGACAGGTTTTTGAACAAGTTTTGTCATTATGTACCTCAGAGTCTAAAAAAGCCATAAGAGCCATTTTTGTAGGGACTTCATCATCTGCCGTATAGCTCCAGTCATAACCAGCTCCATCAATATCCAACATGGCTTTGGAAGAAGTTTCTTTCATATTTACAGTCCTTCTAGAGCTGTCTTGATTCCTGTTCCTGCTATCTTGGTTCCTAGGTCCTTTGCATTCATTTGCAAAGTGTCCAATATTATGACAGTTGAAACACTTCACCTTTGACTTGTCATATCCAGCTGTGTCACTCCCATTGATAGTGATCTTTCTACCAGTTTTCTAGAAAAAACTTCTTGTCCTCATGCTCAGCATTGCTAACTGCCATTTCAAATCCATTTCTTCTATGTCATCTTCATGGATTTGTTCAAGGTCCTCATATACAAGTTGAGACCTGTTTGGTTGACTGGCCAAAAATGCATAAACAGTGTCATCACTTAAGTTAGCAGTACTAACTTGAGTACTAGCAGTGCTAAATTTAGTGTTAGCAGGGCTAACTTGAGTGTTAGCAGTACTAACTTCATATGCAGTATTAACTTCATTAGTACTGCTAGAAGATGACACAAAAGACATGTTTTGAGAATTTAAGCTTGAGCTTGTAGTTCCTTTAACCTCTTGTTCAACAATCTTGAAATTGTTGTAGATATCATCAAAGCTCATTGTGTCTAGATCAGGTTTATTCCTCCAGACCACGACATGAGTATTCCATTCAGAAAGCAGACTTCTCAAAAGTTTCAAATTGAGATCTTCTTGTGAAATATTTTCACCCAAGATAGCCAACTGACTTACAATCTTTTGAAGCCTGTTAAAAATAAAGTCAAGAGACTATGTGCTTGGAGCACTAAAGTTCTCATACATTTGCTTTAGGAGAGTCTTTTGAGTCTTCTTTGTGGCTTCATTACCACCAAATCGTGTTTCTATAGTAGCAAACAAAGTCTTAGCATCTTTCTAGTGATTAAAGGTCATTAGATGTTCATTAGGAAGTGTCATCAGTAACATACTACTTGCCTTCATATCATTCTTCTTTTGAACCTTTTCTTCAGTAGTTACAGGACATGATATTAGTGTAGTTGAGGTACCATCAGCATTTGTTGTTGTTTTAGCTGCAGGTTTGAATGAGTTTCCATTCTCTATGACATCCCATAGAGCATAGTCTTGTACTTGAAAGTATTGCTCAATCTTTAGCCTCCACATATCATATTCACCCTATTTGAGAGTGGGCAACTTTGCAGTATTAGTGATTTGAGCAGTTTCTAGATACATCTCTTCCTTGTGAGTAAAGAGTTCTTCTTGTTAGTTTCTTCTAGATCAAAATTTCAGAATACAGGCTCTGATACCACTTGTTGATCCTAACTTAAGATCTATTCTTTAGCTTGTAAAGGTTAAGTTACTTTAGATAAATCCAAAACAACTATGGTAAAAACTTTGTGAATACTAAAGAGTATGCGAAATCTACTCTTTAATACTTAGAAGAATGTTAATGAAACATTAAACTTTAAGAACAATGATATAACTGAAAAGCTCCAATATTATTATTATGAATAATACGAGTACTTTGTGTAGCACTAGGGTTTACAACCTTGAAGCTATGTATCAAAACGTCTATGACTATTATGTATTCAAATCCATAACCTAGGATCTCCTTTTATACACTAAGAAGTCCTTTACAAGATAACTACAAATCTTCTGTAATGTTAAACTTATACGTATCTTTCTAACTATACATAATATACTCTGAATAAGTCAATACAAATCTCTTGACATGTCTTTATCTCTTTAGCAGTCTTTAATCTTCATGCAACAGTCTTAAGTCCTTCAGCAGTATTAAGTTAGTACTGGCAGTACTTTCTTCTAGCAATACGAACTAGTTAATACTGGCAGTTGTAACTTGAGCAGTACTAACTCTTGACTTGGCAATACTAAGTGTGAACACATTTAATTCCCAACAATCCTCCCCTAAACTTGTAATTTACCTCCAAATCATCAAGTTTCTTGAATTAAACCTTGTTTTCCAAACACTCTATCTTCTTGGTCTTTCAATCTGCATGAATATCTTCCTAATAAGTTCTCTGGACATCTCATTATTTTGTTCCACCAAGAGCTTTGCAACTAACATCTGTGTAAGAACATATCTTGACAAAGGATATTCCCTTTCAACCAGAGATATCAATTCTATCCTTTGTAGATACATGATGCACTCCACACATGTATCATACAGTCTCCATGTTATATCATGAATATGTTTCTGAGACTTCCATAACTCATCATCAGCATCAGGTTCAAACAATCTCTTTAACTCTACCCAGATCTCTATTTCTTTATCTTTTGTTGGTTCTGTTGAGTTGAACCTTTCTTAAACCAGACTCCATAGTTTGACTAAATCATCCCTGTTAAAAGTCTTTAGCATATCTTCAAAAACCTGATATACCTCTGTATGATTACCAACCTGGATGATTTTCCAATACATTCTTGAATCTTCAGTGAAAACGTCCCAGTCAATGATTGGAATTGACACTGGGGTCTTGTTTGACAACGAATGGCTCTCGAGGAGCATTAACAACGTTGGAATTGTCATTGGAAGTATTTTGAAACTTTTGAAAAGCTTTCTCCAATATCCCCGGCAACGGCGCCAAAAATTGATTCGTGGTATAGTACACATGAGAATCAATGATAAAATTCCGGAAGAGATATTCCCCTGCTACTAACTCTGGAACTCCTCTTCTAATTTCAGTCTCCATGGGTACAAAAGTGTTTGCTCTCCTCATTGTAGTTTCAAATAAGTCCTTGATCTCATCAAAGGAAAGTCTCTTTAGTTGCTGCAGTTTATAATTTCCCATATGCTTGATATAACTAGACATATAAGTCCTCTGTTGAGGTGAGTCATGGGTTATTCTATTTATTCTGCTTTTGTGCAGCAAAATAGCTTTTTTCTTTGATTGATAAGATCTACAAGCATCTTTGCTTGATCATCTTCACTGTACTTTTCTCTTTCCTCTGTCTGTAGTCTCTGAACTAACTCTTCAGAAGCTTCAACTCTTGCTCTAATGTCTTCCCATTCTACCTTAGAAAAAGATCTAGCTGCTTCATGTACTCTGGCAATCCTTTGCCTCTCTTCTTCATCAAACTCCTCTTGTAGTCTCACAGCTGTCTCTAGATCAAGTCTTTCTTGTTCTTGTTGCCTTTTTGTTTTGGTAATAGCCAATTCAGACTCTTCCATTATACCTTTACCTTTATCTTTTGTCTTTGCTACACTCCTTCTGATGTACACTAAACTTTCAGCAGCAATATCATCAACAGAATCACCAGCAGTTTTAACTTCAGGGCTGGCAGTACTAATTTCTGCACCAGCAGTAGTAACTGGTACATTAGCAGTGGTAAAATCTATACTAGCAGTAGAAACACCCATCTATACCAAAGTAATCCCCTCATCTTCATCAATTTGAGCAATTTTCCTCCCCTGTTTGGAAGGATCCTCTTGAGCCAAAATCTGATCTTGAACCTTCTTCATCTGAGAGAACCAGTCTGAGTTTTCTTCTTGACTTGCTGAGCTTATCCTTTTTCTCCAACCTCTTAACCTTCTTGATAAGCTTTGTAAAATCAGCACCATAAACTTTCTTTGTCTGCGTCAAGTATGTCTCCAAAGCTACAACTCTGTCTGACAATTTTGTAACTAAATCCATCAATTCATTATGTTGCATTCTACCCTCATCACTTCCAAGTGTGTGAACTCTTGAGAGAGGTAAATCATGGGGCATGTTAGGGGTCTTATTAATGTTACCACTGCCTTGTCCTGCTTAAGCCAGTGACTGTAGTGGCAGCCCCTCCATATTTGACTTCCACACCTGTAGAAGCCAGCCTCATCTGCTACATGGGGTGTGGAGGGAATGGGTTGTGGGACCTCAGTTCCTGTTTGATAGACTCCTAAGTGTTGGTGAAAAGATGTGGGTTGTGTGGTTGATGGTGCACCCGTGGTGTGTGATGGGGAATCAACTGGGGACTATTGATCATTCCACCTGAAAAAATTAGCCCTGAACAAGCATTGTTGGAAACAATGGAATGTCCACTTCAGTATAACCCTTAGAAGCCCTCTTTATATTGCTAAAAAGTTTTTTGTGTATGGGTTGGAGAAATATAAGTTCTTTTGTGAGGTACAAGCAGTCTCTTGTGCTTGTTTAAAAAGATTTGTATAAATCTTGGATACATTAAAAATTTAGTCTTACTATCCAAGTTTTTCACCATTCCATCAAAAATTAGTTTAGAAAAATTAAACTTCCTATTAGTGGCAAGCAAATAATAGCAGTTGCTATATTGCTACTGAATTGTTCCCAAGCAGTTTTCTTAGAACTTAAACAATGAAGGATGGTATGGATCAAAAATCTCCATTGAGGGGAAAAGTGTCCCTTTTGAAAGGTTAATTTTCAGATTTTAAAATTTTTTACTGAGACCAACTATACCCCATAAGTGCGTGTTGTTCAAAAAATTTCAGTAGTAGGAAAATTACTAATACCATCAGAATCTTTAAACTGAGATGCTCATAATAGATGACCTCAGTACAATCTTAATCTTTCCCTACATTGTAGCAGTTTTTTCCATTTCTCCATTATCAAGTGGCTTGTAGTAGCAGTTTGCTAAAACTGTTAAATAAGAGAAACATAGATAGTGGGATTTTCAGTAAGAGCATACCGAATGTGACTTGTATTGAGAAAATACACTATTTGATGAAATCCTTCACTGCCCTCTGTTTTCTTTAAGTAAGCGGCCATATTGTGTGTGTCACAGAACTCCAAATTCGCCATTGTTGATTAAGAAAAGATCGATTGAGGTCTGGGTTAGGTTCGTTTATGAGAGTATGTTTGTTTGGCAAAGTCAGTTGAGATTATATAGAGAGCACTTAAGGTTTTGATTGGACCGATTGAATGGAATTGGATGTTTATTGTGAATAAATCTTATGAGTTAAAGAAAGTTCATGAATGATCCAATTTAACGAAACCTAAAAGTGAAGTAGTTGGCGGAAATATCTCAACGACTATATTTAATTAAGAAAAATCTGTTATTCCTAAACAGTACTAACGGTAGTCTAGCAGTACTAAGTTTAGCCAAACAGTACTAAGTAAAGCCCAGCAGTACTAAGTAATATCCAACAGTACTAAGTAATGCCCAACAGTACTAAGTAATGCCCTAGCAGTACTAACTTTTGAGTTACCAGATTTAACCTCAATTTCATTCCAAAAAGCATTTTTCATCTATTTGATTTCATCAAGCTTCCTTTTATTTTTTTATTCTCCATTATCTCTCAATTCTTTTCTCATGAAGCACTCTGTCTGTTTTTATTTCACACATCTCTTGTGGTTTATTGATTTGATGATTACAAAACTAAATGTGCTTAAATGAAGACAAATGAAACAACAAGGGACTAATTCGTTTACAATGGAATTCTACAAGCTGGTGGAGAACATAAAGATTGTAGAAGATATTGATCAAGATTTAAATGATTTAGTTTCCTTATCTATTTTAGTTAGCTTCCTTTGTAGTCATGATATCCTATATAAAGAGGGATCATTAGGACACATAGTTTTAGCATCAGATTAGTGTGTGTATCATAGTGTGTTCCTATGAGGAGTCTTGACAAGAAACGTGTGTAGGACTTATTGTAGTTGAGAAGTTAGTTTATTAGTAATTAAATTGTTAAACCTCAAGGATCGTTGATCCCTGTTACAGGTGGTAACCGTATTATCTTGATCAAATAATATTGGGGCTAGGTGTGGAAACGTTTGGTAATAAAACCTTGTTGAATAACATTATTGTTCTTTATATTCCGCTGTGTTTATTAATGTTATTTGTAAAACATATCCTAGATGGCTTAAATGATCTCAACATGTGGTATCAGAGCCTGGTGGCTCGTGATATCTGGGATCAACAAGGTTTTAGATAGAAAATTGTATCGAGTTTCTGTAAAGGGTCAAATTTGGTAAAACTAGGGGTTGTCACCAAACCCTAGATCAGTAAAAACAGAAGGATTTTGAAGCAGTTGTATGGTTTGTTGCTGCTGTATGTTTTATAGTAACAAAGAAGCATCTGGAAACTCAACGATCTGCTATTCGTGAATGATAAAACACGGCCTGATGGTACAAATGAAAGACAAAAGGCTAGGGTTTATGAAAACCCTAATTCAAGACGTGTTTCTTTATCTATCCAAATGAAGTTGTTTGACTTATTGGCTATAACGATTAAGACTACAACCTGTTAGGGTTTTGATCGTTTGTTGACTGCTTGGGTTTCATCGCTGATGTTTTTAATCATGATTGGATACTGTTGCTGAATCGTAGACCTTTAGTCTTTTAGCGTTTTAAGTATTGTATTCATTCTATGATGGTGAATAAGATAAAAACAGATGTTGGTGTTACGATAGAAGAAAGAAACAACAGGTTTTTGATAATGGATGGAAACTTCTAAGTTAACGTGAATTCATTCTGATATAAAAACTTACTGTTGTCGCAATGTGGTCATTTGTGCTGCTGTTTCATGTTTAGAAGATGATGGTTGGTTTGGTGATGATTAGTTGTTTTGTGATTACGTGGTGTGAATTTCTGTTTGATGGAAGAAGAAGCAGCTGATTTGCAGGTTTGTATATGGTGAAAAGTAGATTACTACGATTAGTTTAAGTGTGCACAGAAAATATGTAGACGCCTTGTAAAGGTGTGTGTGAGTTCTAGGTGTGAGTTCTCTAAGTAGACGCCTTGACGAAGTATGTTATAGCCCCAAGGTCAATGTTTGATTGATCCTGTTATAGATAGTTGTAACCGTTCTACAATGATCATGTAGAATTAGGGCTTGGAGTGTATGATAATGAAGAAAAACCTTGTTGAATAACTTTGTTCATTATGCTATTTCCGCTATGCATATTTTTTATGTTCATTGTTATTATTATCCTAGATATAAGATCTAAACAATCTGAGCTATAAACGATCCAAGAACTATCATGTGTTTTAGTTCTATCATCTCTCTTTCTGTTTTTGAACTCACTACATCTCTCATTTCTTTTTCTCACTTAAACACTCTGTCTGTTTTTATTTCACACATCTCTCTTTCTGTTTTTGAACTCACTACATCTCTCATTTCTTTTTCTCACTTAAACACTCTGTCTGTTTTTGGTTTCTCTCAAGTCTCACAGAATTAATTATAACAGCAGTAGTAATTATACATACCAGTAGTAAGTTAGGCTAACATAACTAACTTGAATTTCATCATTAGCTGCTGTTCCATTTCCATTTCAAGCATCATCATCTGTGCATAATCCGCTGCATTTTAACACAATTAACCTCCCCTCAATCAATACTTCAGAGGTGAAGCATTCCTATACTTGCAATCAGATATTGAAATCTGCCAACATCAAATGCTTTTGTGAGCAAATCTGCAACATTCTGATCTGTGTGAATCTTGATCATCTAAATAAGCTTCTTCTCATTTGAATCTCTGATGAAGTGATGTCTAATCTCAATGTGCTTAGTCTTTGAGTGAAACACTGGATTCTTAACTATGCAGATGGTGCTTTCATTGTCAATGAAAATCTTGGTATTCATGAAGTTGTAACCATAATCTAGCATTTGATTTTGAATCCAGAGTACTTGTCCACAACAACTAGCAGCAGCTACATACTCTGCTTCAGTAGTAGAGTTGGCAACTATAGTTTGCTTCTTGCATTGCCATGAAATCAATCTGCTTCCAAGAAATTGACAACCTCTTGTTGTGGATTTCCTGTCTAAACTTGCACCAGCATAGTCACTGTCAGTATAAGCTTCCAAGTCAAATGGTGAGTCCTTAGGATACCAAAGGCCCAATTTAGGTTGACCTTTCAAGTATCTAAAGATTCTTTTCACAGCATGAAGATGTGAAACTTTAGGTGTGACTTGAAATCTTGCACAAGCACATACAACAAACATTATATCAGGCCTTGAAGCTGTTAGGTACATCAATGATCCAATCATTAATCTATATAAGTGAACATCAACATCTTCAGCTTCTGCATCCTTGAGCAATGGCTTTGAAGTCTCCATAGGTGTACTTGTTGTCTTCACAGTTGAAAAACCAAACTTCTTTAAGATTTCATCCACATACTTGTCTTGACTAATGAAAATCCCATCATCTTTCTGAGTCACTTGCAGTCTTAAGAAGAATGTGAGCTCTCCCATAGAACCTCATCTGGAAAACTTCTTATGCATCTATCTTTTCAAACTCAAGTACAAATCTCATTCCTTTTAGACCCAAAATGATTCATTCTACATATACTTTGTACTTAGTTAGAATATCACCTTTGACTTTTTAATGAACAAAGTTTATCTATCTGGCATCTCTGAAATCCATTGTCTAATAAAATAGTTGATTAAGTCTCATACCGAGCCCTCGGGGGAGCTTTGATGTAGACCATATATGCCTTTCTCCTTATAAACTCTGTCAGGGAACTCTAGATCTTCAAACCCTAGAGAGGTTGACAGACATAAACTTCTTCTTTAATTTTGCCATACAGAAATGCACTCTTCACATCCATTTGGTACACAACAAAGTCTTTGAATGAGGCATAGGCTAAGAATAGCCTAATTGCTTCAATCCTAGCAACTGGAGCAAAAACCTCATCATAATCTATTCCTTCTTCTTGAGTGTAACCCTGTGCAACCAGCCTTGCCTTGTTTCTAATCATAATACACTCTCATCTTTCTTGTTCTTGTAGACCCATTTTGTTCCAATGACCCTCTTAATTTAAACTGTAGAAGCTCATCCTGCATTGCTTCTATCCAGCTTGGATCTGTCAAAGCTTGAATCACTTTCTTGGGTTCTACTTGTGATAGAAAACAAGCAAATAGACAAGTATGAACGTCTTCATGAGTTTTCCCTTCATAAAAAATACTAATAAACCCTTGTTCATTTGAAGTCTTTGTCATTCTCCTTGTCTTTATGGATTCTTGTATTTGGAGTATTGGGAAATAGATATGTGGTAGTAATGTTGCTCATATCTAATTCTGTTTCATCACCAAAGAAATTAGCATGTGTAGCCTTAAGTAGAGTAGTAGTAACTGTTGATCTAACAGTATTAATATTTAGACTACCAGTATTAACATTTGTACTGGTAGTATTAATACTTGGCCCAATAGTATTAACATCTTGAGTACTGTTTTCAGGCCTCTCTTGATCATCAATTCCACTTTCTTGACTTACACCTTCATCATCCTTCTTTCCAGCATCACTAGAAGGTTGTGGTTCATCATTGCTAGCATTCTTTGAAGAAGAATCAAATAGTGAACCATCTTTCCACAATGACATCAAAATGTATTCTTGGCTAGATCCTGTCTCCTTGCTAGAATGACCTGTACCAACACTTTCTTCTGTACCTACAGAATCATTAGAGTTTGTACCTGCAACTGGCACATAATTCATTGATTTTGTTAGAACATCAATATCAAACAGCCACTTTGGTCCATCACCTACAATAATAGGCTTATCCTCCAAGAACCTAATATGCAAGTTTTCTTCTACTTTCCTAGTTCTAATGTTGTATACCCTATAAAAGCTTAACTATTTAATGAGTATCTACAATAGGAATCATGCATCTGACGTTCACATAAACTTGCCCAAATAATATAAGGTAATAAGAAATGGTAACTTGACACCAAATGGTGCTCATGAGTTGGTGCAGGTGTTCTACTCTTCTAAAAAAATTAGTTTCATAGGGGTCTTGTTATGAGGCTTAACTACTAATACCCTATTTTGCACATAGCAAGCAGTATTAATTGCTTCAGCCCAAAATGTAGTAGGTAACTTAGAGTCAGCTAACATGGTTCTAGCAGCCTCAATTAGTGTCCTATTTTTCCTCTCAGCAATACTATTTTGCTAAGGAGTTCTAGCTACACTAAATTCCCTCTTAATGCCTTTCTTTTCATAAAAATCACTCATAACTCTATTTTTGAACTCTGTTCCATTGTCACATCTGATTATCTTTACTTTCTTATCAACTAGATTTTCTATCTCAGTTATAAAGCTCTTAAGAATGCCACTAGTCTTAATCCTAGATGCTTAAAAGAAAACAAGTAAAATATGTATAATCATCAGTTGTCATTTGACAATATTTTTATTCTTAAGTGCTCACAAAGGTTGGACCAAACAAGTCATATGCAAATGAATAAAGACGAGTATAGAGGTTTTGAATTTTGGGCTTCCAAGAGCTTTGTGTTGCTTTTCCCTTAGGCAAGCAAACACAAGTTTTGGTCATTTTCAAAATGTTTTGAAGGTAAACCTCTCACAAGATTTTCCTTAACAAGTTTATTAATAGTTTTAAAATTTACATGACCTAGCCTCCTATGCCATAGCATTGATTCATCAAGTGTGGCCTTTGCAACAAGACAAGTTAAACTCTCTTTAGGAACAATATTCTTCATATCAACACTGTACATGTTGTTCTTTCTAGGAACTTTAAGTAAAACCTGACTTTCATCAGCTAACTTAAAGTCAGGAGACAGAACAAAACATCCAGTGTCAGTAAAAAGAACACTGTTAGGATAACTGTAACTTCTTGACAAAGTATACATCCTCAAAATCAAGCTTACCAGTTTTAAGAGTTCCTTTACCAGTAATTTTCCCTCCTTTGGCTCCTCCCCCAAAGGTAACATATCCTCCATCAAATTCCTTAAAGTCTGAGAGATAGGACATGTTCCCTGTCATGTGCCTTGAGCATCCACTGTCAACATAGCCTTGATCTTCTTTTTGTGGATGACCCTGCACATAAAAATAAGGAAATTAGTTTCCTTTGGGGACCCAAGCCATCAGACTTGGGGATTCTGCCTCGTGCTCAAATAAGTATGTTTTCTTCAAAGTAATTGATGACTATTAAGTTTGGTAGGTTTCCAATACCCAATATGATGGAGGCCTTTAACAACATTAACTGATTGCGCCTATACAACATTAACTACTGCTGAATCTTAGCTCCAGCTAGTATTTAACTGCTTTTGGCCTAGCAGTATAAAAACTCCCTTAGCAGTATTAACTTTTTGGCTAAATTTTGTTAGTTAATGCTGTTTTTATTTGATAGGGCCTCTTTACAGTTGATTGTGCTGATTTAGAAAAACGTGACATTGGTCTAGCACTATAAACTATAGTTTTGGGATGAGCAGTATTAACAGGCCTAACTAGTATTAATGGTCTACGCTAGCTTTCATTAAACTGCTCTTGGAGCCATGTTTTTGTGAGCACTAGGGTGAGCCTTTTTAGTAGAATAATTGTAATTCACCCTTGTATAATTATTCCTAGATACCACCCTTTCCCTTTGATGGTAATTGCAGTTAGCCTGCACATGGTCAAAACTTTCACAGAAAAAACAAGTTTATTATACACTACCAAAGTTACTTCTTTTTTTTTTTTCTAGCTGTTGGGACTTCTAATTAATCAGTATTCTTTGAATTTCACCTAGGACCTGTGACCTGTTACATATCAGTCATACTTAACTTGTGTTTTCTAATTGGTTTTTCTTGTTGTTTAGGTCTAACAAATTCTATCTTAGCAACAGTAGGAAAAACAGTTTTCTTCTCTAACTTATCATCTGACACCAACTTCTCAACCATTGGGGCCTCAGAAGATTCCCTAACCTCATTAGAAGTATCTTCACTGACATTCTTACTAGTCTTAGGTCCATAGCCTTCAAACTCAGGCTGTTGGAACTCCTCTAGACCAGAGTTGGACAAATCAAGGTTTGGGGGTGAAAATAACCATGTAGGAGGAGGTGGAATAGCATTATAGCTTACAAACCCCAGACCCTTTCTACTTTTATCATTTATCTGACTCCCTATTAATTTGTTTAGACTCTTAGAAGCATTATCAAAATTTTCAATTTTAAGTTGACTGCTTTCTTTTTCTTGCTTAAGCTTTTCTAACTCACTTTTAAGCATACTAAAATATTAGTCTTTATATGAGATATCTCTTTTTAAGACAGCAAGTTGCTCATAAAAAATAACCTTATTCTTTTTGTAAAAGATAAGTTGCTCTTCTACAAATACTAACCCTCTTTTATAATTTGATAAATTTAACTCAGATTTGTTAAACTCTATTCTTTAATCATCAAGTTGAGTTTTAAGAGTTTCAAAGCTTTTTAGACAGGTTTTTGAATAAGTTTTATCATTATGTACCTCAGAGTCTAAAAAAGCCATAAGAGCCATGTTTGTGGGGACCTCATCATCTGCCATATAGCTCCAGTCAAAACCAGCTCCATAATAGCCAACATGGCTTTGGAAGAAGTATCTTCCACATTTACAGTCCTTCTAGAGCTGTCTTGATTCATGTTCCTGCTATCTTAATTCATAGGTCCTCTTCATTTCCTTGAAAAGTGTCCCATCTTGTGACAATTAAAATACTCCACCTTTGACTTGTCATATCTAACTGTGTCACTCCCGTTGAAAGTGGTATTTCTACCAGTTTTCTAAAAAAACCTTCTTGTCCTCATGCTCAGCAATGATAACTACCATTTCAAATCCATTTCTTCTATGTCATCTTCATGGATTTGTTTAAGGTCCTCATATACAAGTTGAGACCCGTTTAGTTGACTGGCCAAAAATGCATAAACAGTGTCATCACTTAAGTTTGCCAAAAAAAAAAAAAAACAATACTAACGTGGTACTAGCTGTGCTAAACTTGAGTGTTGCAGGCTACTTGAGTTGTTAGCAGTACTAACTCCATAAGCAGTATTAACTTTATTAGTACTGCTAGGAGATGACACAAAAGCCATGTTCTTAAGAACTTGAGTTTGAGCTTAAGCTTGCAGTTCTTTTAACCTCTTGTTCAATAATCATGAAATTGTTGTAGAGATCATCAAATCTCATTGTGTCTAGATCAGGTTTATTTCTCCAGACCACAACATGAGTATTCCACTCAGAAGGCAGACTTTTAAAAAATTTCAAATTGAGATCTTCTTGTGAAATATTTTCACCCAAGATAGCTAGCTGACTTACAATCTTCTAAAGCCTATTAAAAATAGAGTCAAGAGACTCTGTGCTTGGATCACTGAAGTTCACATACCTTTATCCATTGTTGTCTTCTGAGCTACTGGTTTGAATGAGTTTCCATTCTCTATGACATCCCATAGAGCATAGTCTTGTACTTAAAAGTATTACTCAATCCTTAGC
>BQNB010159515.1:0-14904 GCA_026074375.1 Tanacetum coccineum | reverse complement strand
TTGGCGATTTAGACTCGTAGAAAGTACGTCGAAGTATACCCATTAGGTATTATATACTTATACTATTTAGAAGAAATAGGTAAGTAGAGTAAATAAGAAATAAATAAATAGAAAATAAGTAATTAGAATATATATTCCAGCAATTTACTCAGTAAGTTCCAAGTTATCTCAATTAGTTTTATTAACTATACGAAATGACACATTTTAAATACACTAAACAATTAACAGAAGTTTTATAATTTATAAAATTATAAAATATACTTTTGTCTTTTAGTCGATTATTAAAATAATAATATTTTATTATTTCGTCTTTTTAACGGATTTTTAAGAAAGTAAGTTTTAGTAAAATATTTCTAAGTATAATATTTTTATGAAATTTTGGCATGACCCATTCATTTATAAAACGTTTTCCATGGTCTTAAACCTTATTTTTCAAACACTTTCCCCAAAATAAATCGATTTTTGACAAAATACCAAAATCTACGTTTTCGTGACGTTTTATCAAAATACATTCTTCCAAATGACTATTTTAACTATCTTAATATATATACAAGTATAAATCGTTTCAAAAATCCATTTTAAACATCCAAGATAATTAGTTTTTCGCTTATTGGGCCTTAAGGCCCAATATTACTCCAAAACCATATACTTTAGTTTTTAGTCCATAATTATCCCAATATCCAAATAACGAAAGGTCTGTTTATATTAATAAGCCAAAATATCAATTTAAATAAGAACTATGAATAAGTAGAAAATAAGCCGAACGAAAACCCCTAAAAATAAGCCAAAGCTTATTGGGCCTTGGTTTGGGCTGCGACATGCATAAGCCCAAACAAACACATCCAAATGTATATTAAGTCTAATATTAAACCAATAAGTTATAAAATAAGTAAAGAAACACTTTTGTATTAGAATAAGCCAAACCAAAAAGCCATGAAAATAAACCAAACCACAAAAAGGTTGAAATAAGCCGCGACTTATTTTCTCTTTTTGGGTTGTGGGTTTTATAAGCCTAAACCCAAGTAGTGTAGCATAAAAATAATCTATTAAGCCACAAAGTACTTTTAGTTCTTAAAATAGGCTACAAAAATAAGCTATAAAAATAGGACAAAAGTAGTAAATATCTAAAACCACCTTTCTTTTGATCCTTATTATTTTTGAGACCACATAAGCCCACGGAAGGCTATAATAAGATTTTCGAAAGCTTATTTATAAGCTAAATAAGCAATAGACTATATGTTAATAATATGTTATGTCACCATCACAACCAAAATATTAAACTGTTACTTTCCATCTTCTCCCTTTTCTTCCTTTTCGAACCAAACACACCCTTAATATAGTTTTATAAATTTTTAGCTTTTGATTTTTAGAAAACGCATTGTAGAACTATCATTTATGCATCATTAGACATTCAAAAATACAAAAATTATTGAAAGAAATTGACTTACAAAAGAGGGTTTTGAAGAGGATTAAAGCTTAGTCAAACAACCATTATGTTGTTTTTATATACCCAAACACCAATAGAATCAACCTGGATGTGTTTAAACCTTCATTCTCTTGTTCAAAAATGGAAAAATGTGGATTGTTTATGTGTGTGTTAGTTCGAACGAGAGCAAGGGAAAAGAGAGAAGAGATTTTTCTAGTGTTTGTATTTTGATGAAATGTGTGTGTTTTGAAATGAAATAAGACAAATAAAGATGCATGCACTAGACAAAGTTCCTAAAAGAATGCCTTGTGGTTCCCTTGTGGTGGCTGGCCTTATTATGATCCTAGGAGGGATCCTAGATGTTTTGTCTCTTGTCGGGTTATCTATTTTTCTTTGTTCGTGATTTAATTGTATTTTTAGCAATTGTAAAAATATGTTTAGTTACTCTTAGAATATTAGAGAAATAAATCTTGTAGTCATTAACTGCTTTAGACTTAATATGGGCTATGAACGGACATGCCGGAACGCGTTTTTTGACTTTTTAAGCTTTTTGCGGGACCGACCTCCCGGAAATTGATCAAATATAGATATAAGCATTTAAAAAAAGAGATTAATTCTAGGAATAATAGAACCATTAAATGATTAAAATAAGAATTAACTACCGTTAACACGGTCACTGATCTTGACAGAAACAGTAAAAGTAAATAAAACAGAGAATTTTGACAGATCATTAACGGTCTAGAAATTTGATAAGGTTACAGTCTATCCCCTTTAAAAAGAATTTCTTCTTGAAATTCAACTAGTACTAGAGCTAAAGAGATGTGGGTACTTGAGTTTCATCTGATCCTCACATTCCCAAGTGAATTCAGGCCCTCGTTTCGAATTCCATCGAACCTTAACGATTAGAATCCTACTTCGCTTCAGCTTCTTGATTTCACGCTCTAAGATTTCTACAAGCTCTTCCACAAAGTTCAACTTAGCATCGACCTGGATTTCCTCCAAAGGTATCTGTAGAGTTGGGTCAGCCAAACATTTCTTGAGGTTCGACACATGAAACGTGTCATGAACACTGTATAGCTCTTGAGGTAGTCTTAGTCGATAAGCTACTGGACCGATCCTTTTTGTGATCTCAAATGGTCCAACAAACCTAGGTGTTAGCCAATATTCCATGGTAGTTGGGGCTTTGACAAGACAATGGTTTGACCATTATCCACTCTATTATTAACAGTTGACCCAGCCCACTCACAAATTTGTATCCTAATAATAATATATAAGATTATAAAAAAAAAAAAGAAGAGGAAATCAGTTGTTTAGGGCAACTTTATGTTTCTTTATCTCGAGCAACATCTCCCGAAGGTTTAAAAGTTCTAATCAAAAACCTCGAAGATGAACCACCAAATACTACTAAAAACATAGTATACAAAGACTTTCTATCGAATATAGAAATAGCACAGGTTTACTTAATATTCTTTCGTACACAAAACAAATTACTATTAATTATTACATTTTACAATTCATCAACATTACTGACTCTCTCATGGCAGAAAGTAGTATAGCAAATCCACAAAAGCAAAGCAAAGGAAAAATGATTCTTTTTAGGACCATCGGCCTCAAAGACATAAAACCAACACATAGCAACAAAATAGTTAGAGTACGTGTTTATGGAAAATGGATTGGCCGCAATGTCAGAACAAAAGAACCAGCAACTTTTCGCTGTATGTCTACATAAAGAGGTACACCCCATTAATAAATTAGATAAAAAATTAAAAAGAATACATAAGATACTCAAACCATATATCCTATTGCTAACCCACTTTTTACGATTACAGGGAAATGCCATCCAAACACGACCAATTGTTACCGCTAAAAGCGGCTTACAGAACTTCACGTTTCATCTGCAAAGAGACCAAAATGTGGCAGCGTACATTAAACAACAAAACAACATCCATTTTTCAAAAATATACTAGCATTTAACCAAATATTATATTATCAAACTACATTCGGTGTATCCATTGAACCAATGACCCAATTATGACGTACTTAACCATGTATCCTTTGTAACCCACAAACCATATGTAGCACTCTGTTTTAGACAATGTAATTTACCCTATATATTTATTTCTAATAACAAATGTCTTATCTATTAGGTACTTAAGACAAGCTACTTATGGTTATATTAACAAACCCGAGCCCTAAAGAAACCGAAATATAACACACGCGAAATAAACAAGAAAAACATACGCCCACCGCAACGCGCGGGCTGAACACCTGCTTATTATATATATCAAATTTAACCGAATACGACGTCGTATTTCCATCTGCTACTACAGTATCAGGCTATTTGTTTTTTGCTGGGCTTGTGATTTGAGCTTCTACTTTGGGCCGGCCAATTTGAGTTTTTTTTCATCTTAGTCTACATTTGTTGCGCGAGTATAATAACGTGAAACATACAAGTAAACAATATAAAAAAAATTTGTCGGCACAAAATAGGAACAACAAAAAAAAATTAACAAAAAAAAAAAATTACAAAACTGAACACATAAGCCTATATAGGAAAAAAATAAACTATTAAACACGAAGCCGAAAAAAGTCAAATACCGTACAAAAAAACACCGACACCTAACCCGCATAAAACACGACGCCATTTTGCGTCAAGCGCTACAGTGCCGACCCATTTGGGTTTTTTGGGCTTCCAGTTTGGGTGGCGCGATTACAATAACGTGGAATATACAAGTAGGCAATATAAAAAAAAGTTGTCGGCACAAAATAGGTAAAAAAAAATCACAAAACGTATCAAAATACAACCAAAGACCCAAATAAACCGACCTAAAACGCACGTCAAATACCGTACAAAAAAACACCAACACCTAACCCGCATAAAACACATTCTTACACCTTAATGATTTTGAAAATATTTAAAATAAACCGCCATACATTTACTATAAAAAAAAAACTAAACAAAAAATTAACGCCCCGCAACAACGCGCGGGCAATCCTGCTCGTTTTAAAAAAGAAGAAACTCGAGCGTTAAACCTGAAAACACTAGCCAATATCCATGGTAAGTTGGGGTTGACAAGACAATGGTTTGACCATTATCCACTCTATTATTAACAGTTGACCCAGCCCACTCACAAATTTGTAACCTAATAATAATATATAAGATTATAAAAAATAAAAACCAAAAAGAGGAAATCAGTTGTTTAGGGTTTCGACATGGTGGTTGAAACAAGGAAAAGGAAAGGATCAGGATCATTATCAAAACCTGATGAAGCATCGTCATCAAAATCAGCTTCTGTAAGTTTATCTAATTTTATACATATCGCTGTTTTGGATTAGCTTATTTGCCGCATACTGAATTATTGAAAAAGTTAAGTATAATAACACATAAGCCGATTGGTCAAAATACAAACACAGTGGGTTTGGAGTTTATTTGTTTTTGGTTTACTTGTTGTAGAGGCTTATTTGAGGGTGTTGATAGTGTTATTATTTTTTAGGCTTAATAAGCTGGACCGAGTTGGTTCTCACACCCTTCATTCAAAAATAGAATGAAGGGGATTGTTGGAAAAATAGTTTAGCAAGAGAATAAAACAAGAGTATGCTTGAATTTTGTGGGAACAAGAGAATAAAACAAGAGTATAGTAATGCCAGAACTCCACAGCAAAATGGAGTTGCTGAAAGAATGAACAAGACCCTCATTAAGGCAGCTAGAACTATGCTAGCTGACTCACTCAACCTTTGTTTGGTTCATAAAAGTATAACAAAGGATTTGAAATTTAGATATTAGTAAATGACATTTTTTGTTATTCACGACACCAAGATTGAGTTCTAACCCTCCTCTTCATTCTCAAAAGTATGATAAAGGAAACACATTGATAATCAAAAAATTGAAGTAAACATTTCTTCAAAAATGCTACAAACAGATTTACAACTACCAACCATAAACCAAAAACGATTCTTGCACTAATCAACCCAAAAAAGGTATATTTTAAACCCTCCTGCGTAGTTCAATTGATTGATAAGCTAAATTACCTGTATGTCAATGAACACCATATCTTTTATAAATGTCTAATTTTAATTAGTATTCGAGCTAAGAATAGTCCACGGACATTACAACAACAAATCGCATAAAGATTGAGGCACAAATCAAAAGGGGTACAATATTAAGCAACTCCAAAGCATAAACAAACCAATTATTCAACCACGTCGAGTGGTGCTTTGCTCATTGATACCGAACATGTTGACCCAAAAAGTTGTGCCTGTCATGACTGATGAAGAGTGCATAGCGGAAATTGATCAGCCCTTTTTAGGTTCAATCTGCTTCTATCAGCCACATGCTTCTCCACGCTTGCTGTAAACAATGGCTCTGTAATAGAAAGTATGAAGCATGATGTAAGAGTTAGTTGTGTTTGGGATTGCTTATCAAACATTATTTTAAAAACTGAAATGTAACTATTGGGTTTCATAAATGTTTCTGCTATATGTCAGTGTTCAAAAAATTCCTCACAAATATAAGAAAGGGCTCCTCGTTGTTTGAATATAAGTTGGGATCACACGTCACCGTATGGGATTAGAGAGTATAGGTTTCTAGGCAAAAGCAATTGTAATAACTACCAATCGAAGCTTCAAAATTGTAATTTCCTAGCAAATAGTGACCAAAAAAGTACATACCGTTACCCATATAGGGGAAACAAAACTTGTGGCCTCGGCAACAGATAATCCACATGAAATAAGCCTTTGAAATAATTCTATCTTCACAGATGTAGGCACAATATTCTTCTCGTTCTGCAACCCATCCCTTGGACCAACTTCCACTATCTTCACATAATTTGGCATGCCTTTAAAAATCTGATGTTAACAATATAAAAACATGATTAGTGAATACAAAAAATAAACATCAAACCTTAATCTATAAAAATATTCAATGCAGTGGCTTTAGTAATAGTGGTAATTAATAACCTTCGCTGTATACGCCGGTGAGCACCCGCTTGAACTGCAATCATTTTATCTTCCTTTAATTTTCCATACAACATCCTGTGTTGGATCTCCTCTTGTGTAGTTACTGATGTCCAAGTGAAAGTTTCTGGTGCAAATTCTTTAAAGTCTTTCCTGTAAAGAATAGCAGGAAAGTCATTATCTTTCACTCTTTTTGGAAAAAGCTCATTCCGTTTGTAAATTTGATTATAGATAGAAGTTAATTAAGAGTTGCGGCAATAACATACTCGTAGCTATTGAATGATCCACAAGTCGTCCCATCAATCCAGCAATATCCTAATCCTCTATCATCTCCACTGGTGTTGCAACGTTTGGATGAGAACCTTCTTGAAAGGTCGACGTCGCTTAAGGTTGGCAATTTGTCCAAACCAAGAGGCTCCTCCAAACTCGACATTAAAGTCAGGATAAGCGTTAAAAAGACTAATAGATACCTGTATGAGAAGTCCACTCACTACACCCATAGATGACATCAGGAAATAAAAGGTAAGTTTTTGTGCAACTCTCTGAAACCTGTACATGTTGTAAAGTATGAAAATGTCAAATAGAGATTTAATTTACCGGCAAAAGAAGAACATTAATAGTTTCAAGGCTAGCTGGTGTGAAAACTGCTTTAGGAATCGCAATAGCCATGGGTTCAGCTGATTAGACTTTACTACTTTTCGCTCGGTTCTTGCGGTATAAAGCCACTTAATATTCAAAATATCACCAAAGTCTTACCATAGGGAAGCCTATTTTTGTTTATGCATCGAGTGAGTGTTTTTTAAGACAAACACACTTACCTGGGTAGACCGCTTTTCACACATAAACATGTTCTCACAAATCAAACCGATGGATTCTAACAACCGAGAACTCATACTTAATTCCCTAGAAATACAGAATCTTTTAAAAAACAGTTATAAGACATATAAGCACCACAACCTATAAAGAATAAGAAAATTAAGTACTTATAGTAAATACCTCTTAACCAAGTGCCACAAACCATCACCAACATCCCCCCGAACGGAGGCCACTCTACTTGTATATCCCACACGGACCATACCCCCCACGCGAAGGTGACCCATTAGCGATACTAGCCTTTAAACGTAACATCCTGACACATTAACAACACAACCCATGAATCATAGAAATATCCATATGTTAGGGAGGGAAGTCACAACATTTTATCCTAAATTTTAAGATTATTTATCAGCTTAAGAGAGCGTTTAGCGAACTGAATTACTACTACGTTTTATCGTCATCTATGTACCCTTAAACCCATTATCAACCAATCAGACTGAGTTCATACTATGTAACTTTTTACTACTCTTGTAGATTTGTTGTAACAAATAAGCGAATATAAACACTATCTAAGCTCAGATGTTTTAACAACAATTATCACAAAGAACCCAATAAAATAAAGCATTCCAACACAAAAAATATCATATTTTATGTTACTGGGAGTGCTTGTACAGAAAAGAATTACACTACTCCACCGGAAACATCATCCTATGAAACCATCAGGTTATCTTATATATAGTACGGGTATACGGCGTTTCAAACTTCGAGAGTGATTCACATCTTTATATACTTAAACTATTCCTCTAGATTAAAATCACAAAATAAGTTATAAATCCTTACTACAAACACAATAATGAAACCGAAGCATAGAAACACTTTTACCTTAATTCTTCACGACTGTTCTTATTCTACCTTCGACCCCATAATGTTAGATAGTCACTCGGTTCCTGAAAAATTTGAGCAAGATGAATTCTATATTTTTTTGTGGAAGATGATCTGTGTGAATTATTAGGAGGCGGTGGGAGGGAAGATGAGGAATTCCAGAAGATGCATATCGTTATTTCGTGTAATTGATAAGGGACGTGTAACTGAGGATAGAAAATAGGGCGGTTAAAACTGATGGGCCTGGCCTACATAATTGGATCAGAATTAGCCTGCCTACCGACCATTTGCGAATTAGCCTGCCTACATAATATATATATATATATATATAATATATATATATAACTATATATACATATATAATATACTTAAAAATATACAAATAAATATATAAATATATAAGAAAAAAATTTTATAAACAAAAAAAATAAAAAACCAAAAAGAGGAAATCAGTTGTTTAGGGTTTCGACATGGTGGTTGAAACAAGGAAAAGGAAAGCATCAGGATCATCATCAAAATCACCTTCTGTAAGTTTATCTAATATTATACATATACTTGAATTATTGAAAAAGTTAAGTATAATAACACATAAGCCGATTGGTCAAAATACAAACACAGTGGGTTTGGAGTTTATTTGTTTTTGGTTTACTTGTTGTAGAGGCTTATTTGAGGGTGTTGATAGTGTTATTATTTTTTAGGCTTAATAAGCTGGACCGAGTTGGTTCTCACACCCTTCATTCAAACAAATGATATTGTTTCAATAGTTTTATCGTATTATTATATTTAAGATTTGTTTGATCATTATTCAGTATAGGATTCTAACTGTGCTCATTGCTTCAGGTCGAGGTTGCACCTCCTAAGAAACTAAAATTATCAACTAGGAGGACGAAAAGTGTCGCCACTACATCGTCATCAACATCCCGACTAGTAATTCTTCTTTCTTTTCGGTTTGTTTGGATTATCAGCTTCTTTGTCTGTTTAACATATGTGTACATGTTTCAATAATTTGATCATTATTGTTATTTTTTAGGCGAACAAGACACCAGTTCCCTTGTCTATAACGGGAGGAACTTTCACTACCCCTGATTGGCTACCTGATGGATTGACTAGGTGGTGTCTGCTAAGGCAACTGGACAGAAGTTCAAGGTATATAAGGAAACCGCAACTGGGAAGAAGTTTTATTCAAAGCCACAGGTCCTGAACTATTTTGGCATTGCCCATGGCAGCAATTCCAACAAGAGAAAAGTATGATCCTAAACATTTAGTAATACTCCTTTACAGTATCGTCCTTTTCTCTTTTTTTCTAGAGGTGGCAATTTCAACCGATATAAAAGAAAGGATGAATTTCATTCTTCCCTTTTTTTCAATGATTAATTCACCATACACAAATTACAACATTTGAATGCATAATGTACAATGCTTTTAAAGCATGTTTAGGGTAAATATGAAATTTCTGATTTTGAGGAGGAGTGATATGATATTGCCTCGTTGTTGTTGTTGATCATTATTGTTTATTTTTTTGATTTCCAGGTCGAGCTTGCACCTCCTCAAAAAGAACAAGTATTTACTACAAGCACAAGTATGCATGAATTTCTTTTCACTTAGCCGCCATTGATGCTAACAACAACAACATTAACTATTGCCATCTTTCTTAATTATTGTTATTGTTGTGCATGACAGAGCCACTTGAAATTCCAGAGCGCCTGTATGATCTGATTCAGAATGCAGCTAGAGTTAGGAAGTCTCTAAAGCTGAACAGCAACAACAGGTCTGCAAAACGCAAATTGGAATCTTTGGAGTCCGATATTCACGTTGTTTCTACGTGCTGCAAATTTATTACTGAAGATTTACCAACTGACTGGATATAGTATGTTCTCTAGCTGCGTCCTTTATATTCTTGTTTGCTGTAACCTTCAAGATAATTAAATAAATTTCTTATCTCCCTTTGTTCTCGTACTCGTACCCTTTTCTCATGGCCGGTTAGCTCATAAAGACATCACCAAGTTCTTGTCCCAATCGTTCATGTCCAAAGGTTTACATAGAATCGTTTTGTGAAGTTTAAGCGTGCTCTAAATGTTTTTCCGTGTGTGCCCCCAATAGGCTCACACACTTCTAGTTGTGATCGAGCTAGTCCAACTCACATAATCCAACACCCCTCATGATAATCCGGTTTATATCAAAAACAGGTTCTATATATGTTTCCCACCTTACAAAAACCAATAAAGCCTTGTTTTGTATTAAAAAACCCGGCTCAATGTATCAAAGATTTGTAAATTTGTAATGTCAATGGATCTTTATTTGAATCAATACTATGTACATTTCGGAAAAGAAGAGCAACATATTCGTTCATGGCTGAAATTATCTCATAATTTTTTTTTGTTTTTTTATTCACATAGAGCCATGTTTTTAAGTAGAAAACAGGGCTCTATAACTATGAATAGAGCCCGTTTTTAAAACCGGGCTCTATGTGTTTTTCACATAGAGTCCCCTCCCCTTTAAGCCCCTATGAAAAACCGGGCTTTATTACCCTTTTCAACAGGGCTCTATGCCCTTTTTTTGTAGTAGTGATGATATGGTTATTCCTTTACTTGGAAAATTTGCAGTTGACACCTTTAACAGATCTTGTCAAATGGTATGGTTACATTCCTTCCACCGGCATTCAAGTTTTGAGACTGTCTACGTTGCCAACTGTTTCGCTTACATAAATTAATTCTATGTTGTTAGTATGTTAACGAAGACGAAGACAACCAGGTCAGCCGGGCTGAATTCATGGAGTGCAAATTCTATAAATTCTCCTCGATGTATATCTTCTACATGACCATAGAGGCCATTGAACAAGGGATACCTGGAGTGTATGAGACCAGAGTCGAATGTGACAGTGACGGTGCAAAGACGCTGATGAACTTTAAACTAACGGATCGTAAACCAAAGTGTATGTGAATATATGGAGTATCACATGTCCTGATATGGTTATCACTTTCTTATTAGGGCCCATTGACACTCTCTTAATTGTGCTTGTTACAAACTTGCAACTTACACTGTATTATTGATGAACTAGTTTTCCCTCTTATGATGTTGAAACAGTTAGAGGTGATAAATTTTGACCCATTTGTTTGAAAACGGGTTGATTTGGGTTATATATCTCATCTCCATCGGGCCGAGGGGGTTCATTTTAAAACCTAGCCAAAGTTGAAACTGGTCGAAGGCATTGAAAGTCGCCCAATGCTTACAGCCATTTTAACTATACTAATCAGTAAAATTAGTCGTTATTTTTATTTTAATATAAAGTGCTTGTCACCTCTAGCTAGCCCAATAAACTACATAGCTATTTATTAGATTAAGTAAGTTGCATAAATTGAAAATTTTCTTTGGAGTCCTGTTCCTTGATACCTTATCTTTCATGCAGGGAACAGACCATGGGTCAAACCCTGCCTGGAACCCGAAGTCGAGTATGAAACTGTGCAAGGTTAGTCTTCCATTTATTGCTTGCTATTTGAACATTAGGATTTGGCTCTCTTTGTTTCCCCTTTTGATGTAACTAGAAATTGAAATTCGACTTGCTAAACATGTAATAGATCTTAGTGTCTTAATTGAACCCTTTAGCGTCATATGGCACTCCTCAACTAGGTGTCCATATCAAATGACTTATATAGTAGTAATATATTGAGGTTTCAATTTTAATGAATGATTTTAACTAACTCTGTAGATGGTTCCTCTGATCCTCAAGACTATTACGAGCTTACTGGATTGGTGCATAGGGTGACGGAGGGTGGTGGTTTTAACTATCATAACCCACGATATTCTCCTCACAGAATTGTTTACACTAGTATTAAAGATGAAACAGCTTCGGATTTTGCGGATTTTGAGGATTTTGCGCCTAATGTGACCGAGCCGTTAGAATTCCGGTTGCAACAAAAACTATCCCGATGGACCTTTGATTTAGCCTAATCATGTCACAAAACTAGAAAGCTTCCGACTTTCAGACCATAGAGGAAACATGTCCTGCTTTTCTTTTTGATGTATTACTTAATGATACATATATGTTGTGGCGTTCAACATGCACTTTCAGTTGTACTTCATGCGTGATGCATTTTTGGTTGCACTATATTCTCATCATGGGATTATTTTGCATGAATGTCGTGGTCTGTCTATAAGATAGTTCAAATGATGCATTCTTTTTTGTTTGTTTTCGTTTTTCAAATGTATTTGCTTAATAAAAATCGCATTTGAGTAATAATAACCTCCAGTGGACCTCTCAATTAAGGGGTCTAAGCAAACATTGTTGCCAACCTCTTGGTGATGGAGTTTCCTTCTTGTTGAGTGTAATAAAAGTGGCATCATTTCGAGGTCAATTAAAAAAAATCGTATTTTTTTATTAAAGTGCTGTGTACGCGTATTTTTATAAATTTTCTTTTATTCTTTTTGAAATGATATACTCCAATGTCTACGGCTGTTTAAATATTTAGGGTTTAGGGTTTGGGTTTGGGGTTCACAAAACCGTTGCTAATTAAGCATTATTATCGAAAAGACGCAACAATTCATAAAGTTAGCGGTTAAATGTGTTAAAAGGGTTGCCTGAACCATCGCGATTGTTTGAAACATTATAGATTAGTGACGGTTTTTCTGTTGCTAAACCGTCGCTAATAACAGTCAACATACTACTTAAACTCAACCTAAGTCAAACAGTCAATCAGTGGTCAAAGTCTCATAAAGTCGAAAATAAGTCAAACTTATATCATGTCATATTTCGCACAATGATGTCATATTTCACACAAAAAAGTTATTTGACATATTTCGCAGAAGATAAAGACATAGATAAATAGATTGCTTTGCTTTAAGTAATATTGTTTATAAAACAAGTCAATCGGCAAAAACTGTTTTTAGTTACAAAATTATGAATTACATGCTCAAGTTTAATTTCCAGAAATTCCTTAGTAAACCAAATTTGATGTCACACCTCCACTAAGGCCGAAACTACGAAGCTCTTGATACCAAATGTAGAATTCAGATGGTACTCCTCACACTTTCAACTCACTGATATAAAAAGTAAACTTACTACTTTTATATATGAAAGTGATGTTACAAAAAAGTACACTTTTTACTATGATAACATGAGGTCTAAAATTATTACAAAACAACTCTTTAGAGTCAGAGTGATACGTGTCTAAATGATCCATAACATAACATAAATAAACTTCTAGAATGCAGTCTCTATAAAAAGGATCCTTAGGGGATGATCTTAGGTCTGCTAATAGCCTGCTAACTTGACAATCACTAAGCATTTGCTTCACCTGAAAATGATGTTCGAAAAGGTCAACATAGAGTTGGTGAGCTCGTAGGTTTAGGAGAAAACCCAATTGATGTGCTTGAGTTTAAGAGTGGACAATAGTGCAATATGAGAGCAGAATGCAAGCAGTAGTATTTAGAATTTCAACATCTTAACACATCATACCAGGGTATCCCAACCCAATTATCAAATCAATAGTCATCCAAACGCTTATATATTTCCAAACCTATCGCCTACCAGCTGAAGCTACACAGTCGGCCAAATAGTCTTATGCACAAGTTCGAATAGAACCTTACATGAATAGATTCCACATAGAATTTGCATAAATAGATCCCATGGCATTCACATAAGCAATCACAGACACATATCATTGTCCAAAAACGTAGAAATTGTTTTCCATAGTAGTAAAAGTAGTTTGAAATAGACTTGAGTATCATTTTCCCCTAACGGAAAATAGTTTAAAAAGTAAGGCTATGAGAACTCACCTTAAAGAAAGATGATAAGTAGCTCGACAAAAGATAATTAAACAATAGAGTGCAACGGCGTCCATACACGACCTAATCCATTAATGTCCGATTCAGGAATATGTTTTAAATGTAGATTTAGGGTTGATGTATAAGGGTTTTTAGAAAGAAGTATGTTGTACAATTGTTTTTAGTATTATTGGTTGTGTGATGGTTGACAAGTTGGACTCAAAGAGAATATACCAATGTAGTTATATATATTAGATATTATGTACTCGTAATGGTTAAAGAAATAGGCAAGTCGAATAAATAACAAGTAGAAATTTAGAAGTAAATAAATAAACGATGAACCATTATTGGAATATGTTTCGACGATTTACCCGGTAAATCCCAAGTTATCTAGATTAAGTGTTTAAGGTATGACAATTAACATGTTTTAAATACAAAAGAGTAATAGTAAGAGTTTTATATTTTATAGAATTATAAAATATATATTTCATCTTTTAGTCGATTTATTAAAATAGTATTATTTTATTATTACGTTTTTTTGTCGGATTTAAAAAAGTAAGTTTTTGTAAAATATTTCTAAGTATAGTATTTTTATTAAATTTTCGTATAGCCCGTTTGTTTATGAAAACTTTCCAAGGTTTTAAACCTTATTTTCAAACTTTTTTCTCAAATCAACAATTTTCGACAAAATGACAAAATATACGTTTACGTGACATTTTATCAAAACAATCCCTCCAAACGACTATTTTAATTATCCTAATATATACAAGTATAAAACATTTCAATATCTTTTTTAAACGTTCAAGAATATTAGTGTTTCACTTATTGGGCTTTAAGGCCCAATATTAGTCCAAAATCTTTAATCTTTATTTTTAATCCTAAATAGGCCCAATATCCAACTAACGAAAAGTCCGATAATATTAGTAAGCCCAAAATATCAATCAAAATAAGTTTTTTGAATAAGTAGAAAATAAGCCAAAAAAATGCCCCAAAATAAGCCAAGGCTTATTGGGCCTTGGTTTGGGCCACGGCATGTATTAGCCCAAACAAACACTTTCAAAAGTATA
>BQNB010159514.1:0-14904 GCA_026074375.1 Tanacetum coccineum | reverse complement strand
TTTTTTCAGCTGAAACTAGAAGAGTAAGCAGAAGTTCAACGTCTTTAGTTTCATCATCAGATAATCCCGAGAATGACACCCGAAATGGATGACTCAGCTCACAATTTTCGTTAACTTTTGAAGAATAAGAATCAATAAACTGTTGTCCTGCCATCCGAATTCTTGCATTAGTCGACATCTTTTGGTCCTTTTCCACACGGGGTTGTTTAGTACAGTTTGGAATAGGAATCTTTTCGCCACTAACTTTTCTTGATCTGCTTGTGTAGTCGTTAAGAATCTCAAATGAAGAAACATTTGAGGGTTTTTCGATGTTTTCCAATTGAAAATCTGCACCCTTTAGCTTATGTTGAAAAGGAGGAGAGGTAAAATCGAAAGGAGCACTTTCTAATTCGCCAAAATTTGATGGTTTCTGAAAGTCAGATGACGGATCATCTTTTGCAAGTTTACGGAGATCATATTGCTCGGAACTAGACATCGTTATGATTTTGAACAAAATTTGTGTGGTTAAAATACAGTTGAGTTCATGTCGTTCAACAGTGTCTAGCAACATAAATAGTAACCATGTGATCGATTTGTACAATGTTATTTAGATGCTTATCAGCCTGCTTAAATGGTAGATGCTTATCTTTGACATCAGCATTAGTACAACAGAATCAAAGTACGGCAACCGAACATGATAACCAGATCCGGCAAGATGGGCGTGTATAAAAACGGATAGGTTTCTTCGGCTGGACCCGCAATCTTTTGACTCCTTAAAAATAAATATAAAAACTTTCTTATAAAAATTGACTTTGGGCGACTTTTAACCCATTTGACCCGTTAACTTTTTAGCTAATCTTTCTAATTTGACCCGTTTAACCTAAAGCATACACCGAATTGAACCACTCACTAAATGGGACGAAATGATACATTTGTGTGCATGCTAAACATAGAACGTCAGAAAATAAATAATTATTACTAAATGCACATACGGATCATGCACTAGGAACAATCTATATCTATATGAGAAAGAGGAGTGCTATATCTACTAAAAAATTTACATAGGGGGGGGGGGGGGGGGGGGCCGGGGTTTAACGCTAGGAGTGCGGGGCGGGGGATTACACGGGGGCGAATTGAACCAGGGGCGGGGGGGGGGGGGGGGGGGGGGGGTGGGCGGACGGGGTAAATGTGGGGGAGGGGGTGGTCAATCGAGGAGGTACGGATGGAGTGTGAGGGGGGTTGGGGGGGGCAAGGGGGGGGGGGGGGGTGGGGGGGGGGGGGGGGTTGGTCTACGGGGAGAGCGGGGGCGCGTGGGGGGGGGGGCGTGGACGGGGCGGGGGAGCCTCAGCGCTCGCAGGAAGGGAGGGGAGGAGAAGGGCGAGGCTTCGCTGATGCGGGGCGCGGGGGGAGGTGAGGGGTCGGGCGGCGGGAAGGGTGGGGGGGGGCGGCGGGTGTGGCGGAGCGGGAGAGGGGGGGGGTGGGTGGGGCAGCAGCGGGTGGGGGCCCGTGAAGGTCTGGGATCCAAAGCTCTAGGTGTGGCGAACTAGGGGGGGGGGGGGATGGTGGGATGGTGGCAGGGGGGGGGGGCGAAGTTGGGGGGGGGGGGGGGGGGTCACGGCGGGAGGGGGGAAGAAAGCATTTACGCACGGGAGGGCAAATGGGGTCGGAGGCGGGGGGGGGGGGGGGGGGAGGGGGGTGGGTGGGGGGGGGAGAGGGGGGGGGAAAGGCGGTGGGGGCCGGACAGGGGGGGGTGGGAGGTGGACCGGGGGACGGGGGTAGGGGCGCGTTGGTGCGGCGGGGGGTGGGAGGGAATATAGGGGGGGGGAGGGGGGTCGTCGAAGGGGGGGGGGGGGTGGGGGGGGGGGTCGGGGACGGGGAGGGGGTGACAATGCGGGGGGGGGGGGGGCCGCGGGGGGGGGGGGGGGCGGGGGTAATGGGGCGTGAGATGGTGGGGGGGGGGGGGGGGCTTCCGGCGTACTGATGGGGTGAGTAGGACAAGGGGGCGTTGGGGTAGGTCTGACAAGGGAAGGCGTCTTTCATACGGGTGCGTTCGGCATGATGGGATGTGGTATGGCTTGGAGGGGGGCGGGGGTGGGTGGGGGGAAGGGTGTGGGAGCGATTGGGGGTGGTGGAGGTGGGGTGTTGGGGTGAAGGGGGGGGGGGGGGAGGGGGGGGGGGGGGGGGGGGGGGAGGGCGCCGCAAGGTAGAAGGGTTACATCAAAAATAAGGGTAAGAGCCGCGGGGGGGGGGGGGGTTCAAGGCAGTGGGGGGGAGGGGTGGGTCCTGCAGTACATGGGCCAAGGGGGCCGGGTAAAAGCAGGCAGCAGCGAGGCTGGGGCGGGGCGAGAACCGAGGGCAACTCCGGGACGGCATACAAGGCTCGAAAGAGGGCGCGGAGGAGATGGGGGGTTAGGCCTGGCGGCGAGTGGGAGGCAACCCGAACGGGTCGTCGCCGCCCCCGAAAGGACCCCCCCAGAGACGCGTGCGAGGGGGGGGGTTGGGGGGGGGGTGCACTTGCGGGGGACGGACAGGTGGGCTAAGGAACAAGCAGTCTGCGGTGGGGGGGGGACGCGAGAGGGGGGGGGAGGGGGGGGGAGGGGGGAAGGGTGGCAAAACCCCAGGAGGAGCGGGAGGGTGAAGGTGGCGCGGCGGGGACGGCCGGTTGGGAGGGGGGGCGGACTGGTTTAGCGACGGGACTAGAGGGGGGGGGCGGAGGGGAGGAGGGGTGTTGGGGGTGGACGGGGGGCTATAGCAGCGAAGGGTATCAGGAGGGGACGGGGCGATCCCAAGTGACGGGCGGGAGGGGGAGGGGGAGAGGGGAGTGGCGGTCATAACTTGATCAAACGCCCACCTAGGCATTCCCCATCCCCGACATCAGAGATTTAAGCCCATAAATGTGCCCCTCTCTAAAACGAGGAGCTCGGCCGCCCTGCATACCACACGTAATGGTCAAGGTATCACTTTGTGGGGTTTTCCCTTTATAGGTGTCGACTTAATGGACGGTCCTAGTGTGTTCCTGCAATCTAAAGACACGAGCAGAGGGCACACATTCCACTTAGTGAGCTAAGAAAAGGAATCGATTATTTAAGCACCTGTGTTGTCAAATACCCGACACGACCAGCCCAATGTCACCATTTGAATATCTCTCAACATAAAGCCCCACACTTCTCGGTCCCACCTTATCTCAATGAATCTCCAATAACACCGATAATCCCTCGACACCCTCTCTAACCGCCTTCACACCTAAGCAGTCAATTTCCCACGGAGTAAATATATCCTCGCGGTGCATTGATTGCCCGCACCTATAACATTCCTTTCCGACAGTTGCTCTCGCCAAGATTAATAACTACACCATGACGAGCAGTAAACCCAGTCGTGAAATCTCAATCCACGTCAACCCTAGCACCAACCTTCCTCGCAGACGCCGTCGCAGGATCTCACATGCCCCCGCAAGCTAAGGACAACAGCTTGGATCTTAGAAAGAGGAATCGAGGAGTTGGTAATGGCTTTGTAAAGATATCTGCAATTTTATCATGTGTAGATATATGTTGAACTCGAAGATCTCCTAGAGCAACCTTTTCCCGAACAAAGTGATAGTCTATTTCCACGTGTTTTGTACGCGCATGAAAGATAGGGTTAGCTGACAAATATGTTGCACCAAGATTGTCACACTATAGTATAGGAGTTGAAGATGAACGGATTCCAAGCTCATTAAGAAGAGCTTGAAGCCATGTGAGCTCAGCAACAGTGTCAGCAAGAGCCTTGTATTCAGCTTCTGTAGAGGAACGTGAAACCGTACGTTGTTTACGAGCGGTCCAAGATATAAGGTTTGAACCAAGATATATAGCAAATCACCAGCCCAGTCAGCATCTGAGAAAGCTTCAAGAGAAGTATCAGGATTACCTGTCCATAGCACATCAGTAAAAGCATGAAGGGCAGAACCAGAAGAACGACGTATGAGATACTATGTTCAACCCTTATCCATGAAGATAACATAAAATCCGTTTAACTGCAGACCAATGATTCTCGGTCGGAGCATGCATATATTGACATACCTTGTTAACAGCAAAAGCTATGTCAGGCCGAGATAGGGTAACATATTGTAAAGAACCCACTACTTGTTGATATTTTACTGGATTAGAGAAAGCGGTACTGTCATCTAAACTGAGTGAGCTCGAGGTAACCATGGGAGAAGACACGGGATTGCAGTTAGAAAGACCAACACTTTGTAATAGCTCCAAAATATACTTCTTTTGAGATAGGAGAATGTCGGACACATGCGGAACAATTTCAATACCCAAGAAGTAGTTAAGTGGCCCGAGATCTTTTAATGCAAAAGCGGATCCAAGTTGACAAATTATATTGTCGATAGTGCCCTTATTATTACCTGATTAAGAAATGATGTCAATCCACATATTACCGAATGTACAAAATGTGTCTCCAGCGAATAAATAACAAAGGATGGATCCATTTTGGGAGCCTTTGAAACCGCGATCGACAAGATCCTGGAGAAGGCGCTAAACTAAGCGTGTGGGCCTGACTTTAAGCCGTAAAGAGGGGGGTAAAAACTTTATGAAGCAAACATACTGATTTGGTCGTTGTTGATCAATAAAGCCTAGAGGGTTGTTTCATATAAACCTGCTCATAAGATTTCATGAAGAAATTGCTTTCTGAATATCTAACGGGGCGTAGTGGCCAGTTCGATAGTAACCGCAAGTGATAAAACAGCTCGAATAGTTTTCGACTTGACAACCGGGATAAATGTCTCATGAAAATCAATACCTGGTTGTTGTTGAAAACCTTTGGCAACAAAATCTGCTTGTAAGAGTTTAGCACATTTCTTGTCCCGGTTTAACCAGTTACCACATACCATCAACAAAATTTGGTATTAGAAGCACGAGGTACTAAAGGACCAAGTTCCATTTTTCATGAGTATATTACTCTTCTTTCATAGCTTGTCGCCAATCGGAGGAGTTGTGCAACGGTAAATGAGGTGGTTCGTGATGGTAGTGGGGAGGACCACATGATTTGTGGAAGGATTGTAGGGAACCCGTTGTTTGGGATTTTGACGAAGATTTGCAGGACGTTGCCGAGTGATGGGAGGTGGTGGTGGTGTTGGTATCGATGTAGTCGATACGGGAGATGGTTGACCGTTAGAAGACTCGGGAGAAGTTTGAGAAGTTGGACTCAAATGTGAAAATGATGATGGAGAGGAAATCAGTGAGAGTGGTGAAGATGGACTTGGATAGTCAGTAGTAGGAATTACATAAGGTGATTCTGAGGAGTAATAAGGAGATGTTTTCGAAGGGGATGGGAAAGTTGTTTTAGGGATATTGAAGGAAAATTGTGCTTCATTAAAACCAAAACGTGTCGAGAAAATATAAAGAAGCTCAGTAGTGAATCAAGACACCGATATCCATGTGGGGGGGGGGGCTGTAGCCAAGAAAGACACACGGAGTGGAACGGAAATCCATTTTGTGACGATTGTACGTACGAAGATGGGGAAAACATAGGCACCCAAAGACACGAAGAAAAGAGTAGTCAGGAGACCGTTTCAATATATGTTCAAAAGGTGACTTGTTTGTCGATGTGCGAGAGGGCATGCGATTGATTAGGTAAATAACAGTATCAAAAGCATAATGCCAAAAACATTGAGGAACACATGCTTGAGCAAGAAGAGTAAGACCGGTCTCCACAACGTGGCGATTGCGACGTTCAACAAAGCCGTTTTGCTCACTTGTATGAGGACAAGATTGTCGGTGAATAATTCCTAGCGAAAAGAAAAACGAAGCTAAATGCGAAACTCACCACCCCAATCGGTTTGAACATTCTTTAATTTTGTTGTGAATTGACGTTCAACTATTTGCACAAATGATGTAAAAGTGGAATACACATAAGATTTTTGAGCTAAATGATATATCCACATGTAACGAGAATGATGATCAACACACAACATAAAATATCTATGACCTTCAAAAGATAACAATGGTGCGGGACCCTAAACATCACAATAAACCAAGTCTAAAATATTGTTACTTCGAAATCCAGATTCAAATAAAGGTAGTTTTGACGATTTTCCCAGTGGACAAGAATTACAAAAACTTGACAGACTTTTATTTGTAACGGGAAGAGAAAAATTAGAAAGCATAGAACGCAAAAGACGTTGATGAGGATGTCCAAGCCGTCTATGCCAAATGGTTGGGGAAGCTCGTACAACCGAAAAAGATACTTTATTGATGAACTTTAGTTGAGGAAGAGTGATGGTGTAGAGACCGTGTTTACTGGGGCCGGTGAGAAGAGTGGTGTGTATGGACTCGTCCTTTACAACAAAATAAGAAGTGTGAAATTCAAAAAAGATATCATTATCATGACAAAATTTCTAAACAGAAAAGAGATTGTGGGAGATTTGTGGTACATGAAGAATGTTTTTGAGAGAAAACATTTTTTGTGGTGAGTAAACTTTAGATGAACCAATATGAAGAATAAAAAGACCCTTACCGTTGCCAACATGAAGTGCGTCGTCACCATAATATGCCTCTGAATTGTCCATCGCTTCCAAATCAGGTGTCACATGACTATTTGCTCCAATGTCTGAATGCCAATTTGCAGAGGCATTAGAGGATTGAGCACGGGTATTTGCAAAGTTAGCGGATGGCCGAGTGCGAATAGTAGAAGGGTCACGATTAGGGCATTGTGATGGAATGTGACCAATACCACATCTATTGCAAGTGCCATACACTGTGTTTTGGGTGGATGCCCAATCAAATTGACGACCATTACCACGACCTCGGTTGTTGTTGTTACCACAAAAGTTGTTGCGATTGCCACGGTTATTGTTATTGTTATTCCTATTGTTGTTTGATGGGCGAACACCATAAAAGGCTTGTGGACCAGATGCTGCAATGGGTGAAACTTGGAATCCAAGAGCACTCAATTGAGCAGTCAACTCTGAAAGTTGAGCTTGACGAGCTTCTGGCATGCTTGGTGAGCCCACTACGTAGTTTGCAGCAAAAGATGAAGTGATAGACGGAGCAGGTGCACGAGTTTTTCCAAGCATATAATCATGATCACTAAGGAGTGCATGAAGCTCGCTAAATGCAGTTGGACTTTGATGGGCAGTGATTGTAGTTTTAAGACCGTTATATTCTTCACGAAGACCTTTATAGGTTCACTGATGGCGGCGAGTGCATCGGCATATTCGAAGAAGGCCAAAATGGGACAAAAACGAACACGAGAATGGAAAGAGGACCAAAAACCAAGGCCAAAGGCGTACTCATACTTTACGGACCAACCCAGACCCACTTAATGGAACGGGTCAGCTCACATTCTATTTAATCTAAACCAAACAAGCCCAAAACCTTTTATTATACTATACGAGGCCACAAAGACCAAAATTAAACCATAATGTCCCAAGTCCAAAATCCATGCTCAAAACCAAAAGCCCGAGCCCAACACCTTTTATAACACATAGGGGGGGGGGGTGGGTCATATCGGGTCAAAGTCAAACTTTTACAAGCACAAAGGTCAAAAAAACACTATTTCACCATCCCTTTTCACCCTTCCACCTTTTTCACCATGGACAGAGCAGGGTTAAACTAGCCAAAATACACGTACTTATCCATGCTGGCAATCCCCAGCAATATCATTGGTCAATAGGACGTGGCACAAGATCCAACAGATGAGATTGAAGATTAGAGGCGGTTATGATTGAATGGCCAAGATTAGAGGAGTGAGGAGCGTCCAAGAGCCTAGAAGCTTTATCTCTCGGCTATAAATAAAGGATGCCTCTCATACACATGAAAAATATAAGAGAGTAGTGGAGAATTAGTTTAGCTTATTAATTATTTTTAGCTTATTGTATTTCAAATTAGTGTAACTTTCTTTTCATAAGCTTGTATTCAGTTTAAATCATTAATAAAAGTGTAGTTTTCATATTGTTTGCAATTCAGGATTTTACTTTAATGCATAATGGTTTGAATAAGCTCTCTTATACTCAAATAAGCTCAATAATCTTTCACTGAAACTAATAAGCTAGCTATGAACTCAGTTAAGCTTTCAAAGCTTAACTGAGCTTATTATTACTCAAAATCCACTCCCAAATGTACCACAGCTTATATTGGAAGGGAAGCCAGATTTGGAAGGGCTTCCAAGACCTTACTAGCTTATCTCTGATAAGTTAGAGCTTTGTAGAGTAGCTATATTGAGCATTTGTAGCCTTGTTTGTGCAAAGGCTTATGTAAGTCCTCATTTTACATTTTACAGCTTAAAATTGCACTTTAGCTTATTTCTGCTTAAAATTTGCTTATTGTTGCTTAGAAATAGTCTTAATACAACTGCTCCATTATTGATGATGATGAATTATTTAGTTCACTTGTTAGAATAAATCTTAGTTTGAAAGTTTTTGTTATAAAACAATTGAAAAATCCAAAAATAGTAGCATTAGTTAAAAGCTTATTGTTTCTGCTTATTTGATTTAGAAAATATGCTTAATAGGTTTTTGATAAGCTGTCTACTATCTGGTATGCAATTTATGAGCCTTACTCTATTTAATAAGCCGAATATGTGATTTAAAAGGCAAATTTAAAATGGGTTTGTTGTCTCGAACTTTACATACTTTTACAAAATAAGTGGTGATATCGGCCACTTTTTACAATACTTTACATCGTTGATTTTTGTGTGTCCTTATGTAGGTGTTATTTTATGTATCAAGTTTTACTAAAATGATACACCCTAGATTAGTTTATTAGTATTTTAGTTATCTATCTAATTTATGCAAAACCTAAACTAATGATAAAGGGAGGGGGGTTTCAGCCTGAGAGACTGGCATGATTTTGGTGTCTAATCTAAGGGTTTGATGACAATTAACACATACAAGTTGATAGACAAAAGATAAAGAAGAGGTCAAGCCTTATGTAAGGAAAACAATATTAGCCATGTTTAATTAAATAGAACATTGGTTTGTTTATTTAATGCAAAGAATGCTTATCTCAATGGTGGAATTTGGTAAATAAGTATAAGACATGAGTAACCCTGTCACGATTCCCATGTTCGCTGGTATGTGTTTAATTACACACACCTTTTACCTTTAAAAACAAGTTAAAATAACCAAAAACGGACTTAAAATGCCAAATATATGCTTGTTTTGCTAATTGTGTTGTGCAGGAACGGATATCTAAGAAAAGGATGAAAAACGAAGCCAAAACGACAAAACCGGACACGGAATGGAAAAGCGTGGAAAAGACAAAGTCAAGACAAAGCCCAAGTATGAAAAAGTCAACCCAAGTCAACCCCGACAAATCCAAAGTCAAACCCAAGGCCACAAGTGAAGAAAAATAAGTTTAGGGACTAAAATTGCCAAGTCCCTAACTTATTTAATGAAGGAAAAAGAAGAAAAATCTTGCAAGGGTTAATTCTGCCAAATCTCCAAAGATATACCACAAGGGCTAACTCTGCCAACCCACCAAAGTTATACACCACAAGGACTTGTGGTGACATAACGAGTATAACCCTTGGGGGGTGTTTCTGCCTAATCCACAAAGTTTCACCCCACATGGACTAAAATTGCAATAACCACATACACCTTGAGGGACTAATTGTGTCAAATTCCCAAACTTCACCCCTGGATTTAAACTACTGTACATCTTCCCAACACATTTCCTGCCAATCTCCTAAACCCCACCTCCTGTCCCTCTCAACCTCGTTGACTCCCCACATCCATCCAAAACCATCACCATAACTAAACCCCACCCCCCACATGGGTATGCCAAGCTGGCAATCCAAAAACCCACCAATTCGAATCAATGGTTGTTATAAATTTGTGTGGGCAGCAAGCTAAATGAAGGGCCAGGATTAACTTTGAGTATCCACTCTCACAACAAGCACACAAGGCCGTTTTTGTGTCTACAAAGAAGCACACAAGGAGAGAAGAAAAAAAATGAAACCCTAGCTTAGTTTGCTATATAAAGCTGTTGTAAGCCATTGTGACAAGGAGTTTTTTTTAGTTAGTTTTTGAGTTAGTTTTTTTTAAGTGTGTAATTTTCTTTGAGTTCAGTTTTTAAGTTTTTAACTTTTATGTACTTGTCTCTTTTAAGATTAATGAAAAGTCAGTTTCATGTTTTAATTTTTGTTCAAAATTCTTAAGATAAGTCTTTTAAAGCTCACTTAAACCACTTTATAATCTGTTTGAATTACTATACAAGAATTAAGAAAAGAAAAACCAAAAAGGAAAAGAAAAAAGTTACTGTTTGATAGCTAAGGATGAATGAGCAAACTTGGATGGCTCATTGGTATGCTTAGTTTAGCTTATTTATAAGCTTGGGTAGGTTTTAGAGCTTATTTAGGTTCATTTTATCCTGTTTTGAGCAAGGATCAAGGTATACTTCTTTTTAAATTTTAGCTTATTTTTACTGTAGCATTGCTTATTGTGGCTTATTTTCAGCTTATTTATGTCTTTTTGTGCTTATATGTGTTTAGTTATGCTTGTAAGTGCCTATTAGTTGATCTAGTTGCATTTACTTTCCATTTGCTTAAAACTGCTTAGTGTAGCTTATTCCTGTTGTTAGCTTATAAGCTTTTCTTTAAAGTGCTTAATTGTTTTTGCTCTTCACTTGTTATTATCTAACCTTGCATGTTTAGTAGTTGTTTCTAAAATTTAGTGTTCAATTTAGTAATTAAAAGGGTTAAAATCAGTTTTTAAAAGTATAAAGGGGTGTTTGGTACAAGCCCAAAATGGGTCAAAACAGAAAGGTTATGGGTTGGGGTCATATGGCTAACTTTGGCTTAAGTCATTAAGCCCTTTTTAGTCTGTTTTTCCAAAGTTTTTAAGTTCAAAACTGTTTTTCATTTTTTATTTAGTTGCTCTTTAGGTCTGTTGTATTTTTGAGAAATACAAGAGCTTATTTGGATAAGCTCTTGTACACTTGAGTTTTGGTTTCAAAAGTGTGTCATTTGTGTGTCTAAACAAGTTGTTAAAAGTGCTTTGAGTCATTTGATTTCCTAAGTCAAAACTGCCAACAATTTGGTGTCTCCTTTTTAAAAGAAAAAGCTCTTTTTCAAGAACAAAAATCAGCATGTTTAATTTGTTTTTAGAAAATGGAATTTTGAATATAAGCTTTTCATAAGGCCCTTTTAATCTGTTTACCATTTATGTTTCATTTTGAGCTTATTTGACAGCTTATTTTAAGCTGTCAAGATAAGCCCCCTTGTCTTTAGTTCATTTCCCCTGGTGCTAGACCACCAACTTCAAGCCCACTGTTCTAGCTTATTAGGGGGCCTCAGCCCAAGCTTTTGGCTTTTCTAATAAGCCAATAAGCTCTTTTATTAAGCCCTAGCTTTGTAGACCTTAGGAAGCACTCTAGGTAGCTTATTTTTAAGCCTTAAGTAGGCACTTTGTTTTTTTTAAGCATAGTGTAGGACATTGCTTATTTTCTTTTCTAGCTTATTAAGTGCTTATTAGTTGTTGAATTCAGTTTCTACTTGCTTATTAGGATTCTTTGTGGACTGTGTTTGCTTATTGATCACTTTCATTGCTTATTTGTTCCTAAAAGTCAAAAGAAAAAGCCATATTTAAGTTTAAGCTTATTTAAGCAAACTGCCAAACAAAAAGCTCTTTTTCAGCTTATTTTTAGCTTTTCTCAAAAAGTAGTAGTTATGAAAAATGATAAGCTCAAGTAGCTTAACAAGTTTGTTTAAAAAGTTTTTGTAAAAAAAAGGGAGATAAGGGGAAACCCGGGTGAGCAAGGCTCGAACCCGGGCCTCAACCCTCAATACACCCCTTTTATAACCAATATCCTTACCGCTGCGACCTTGGGACTTCTACGTTAGAAGCCCAAGTGGTTTAGTATTTAACCCTGTTTTACCCCTTTAAGCTATAAGCTCGTTTGAGCTTATTTTTGGCTTATTTATAAGCCGAATTTTGGGTTTCTTATTTTTCTTAGGATAGTATTAGTATAAAGTAATTTTTGTAATTTTTTCAGAATTTTTAAAAATAGTTTAGTATTTTTTATAAATTAATTTCATTAAAAGTTTTAAAAATTCATAAAAATAATAAAATTATCAAAAAAATATTTTTATTTTATAGAAAATTTTCTTTAGTCATATTTTATGTAGGAAAAATAGAAAAACTTTTGTAGGGTTAATTTTGCAAACTTTTGTTTTTTAAAGAACGGGTCCCGGGTACGGTTTTTGTCTTGACTCGTTTTTGAGTCAAACGACCTCCGTTTTCAGTCTAGTCTTTTTCATTATTCATTATTAGTTCCCTAGAGGAGTTTAAAAGTAAAAATTTCTTTGTAGGGTTAATTTTGAATATTTTAGGTTTTTGACCCCTTGTTCAAGATTCCTGCTCTCGTTTTTCAGCTTAATTTCATAATTTTTAGGTTTTTCTCAAATCATTAATCTCATTCAAACTCCAATCTTTTGACTGTATCAATTCTCCAGTCCAGCCTCGTTGGGGATAAACGACCCGGGAACATTCTATACTACTTCTCGGTTTCATTGTTTGTGTTTTTAGATTATACTTACTATATATTTTATATTTTATTATATATTATATATATAAAAAGGTGTAGTTTAAAAAGTGTTAATCAATTTTTGGCAACGACCCGGGAACATTCTATAATACTTCTCGGTTTCATTGATTGTGTTTTTAGATTATACTTACTATATATTTTATATTTTATTATATATTATATATAAAAAGGTGTAGTTTAAAAAGTGTTAATCAGACCTCGTCAGACGTAGGCTCCTCGAGACCTTGTGGGCCATTTCTTCCTTCAGTGTTCCGGACGGCAAACGTGGGAATGGTCTGGGTGTGCTGTTCGCGAGTGCTCATGATGAGTATTTTAGAAAATGTGGTTGTGTTCAAGTCCTACGAATGGCGCCACATGTTAGTACAAAGTAAGTGTCGGACTTGAAATAAGGCTCAAATCCTTCGTTGGGTCGGGCCTTCGAATAATTTGGGTATCAGATTTGTACTAGAGCAAGAGAAGTGAGATGATTCCTGCACAATTAAATAAAAACTGTTAGCCTTACCGTGGGGACGGACCCCACGATTAGACTCCGACGTGAGAGTAAGTAAACATGTAGAGAGAGAAAGTGTATGTATGTAGAGTGAGAAAATCACACTGTTCATTGTGTCAAAGGGTTCCTTTTATAAGCGAGTGAAATATTAGGGTTTCATAATATTTCGTTTGTTTCGTTAGTGGTCGGAGTGGGTCCCTTGTCGGGTAAGGTTCCGCAGTAATCGTGTGTACGGATGCCTGTGTTTTTCATAGACGAAAGTAGCCTATAGTTAGGTCTGCGTCCATTTTGCTGTATCCGGGCCGTTACTAGTGCAGGATTGGGTTTAGTTTCGGCCAATGACTACTACGTTGGGCCCAGAAGCCCAAGTGGCAGTATGACCCAAGCCCGGAGGCTTGGTATACCTACTATACGTCATCAAGAATTATCGGAACCACAAAAGCACCAGTGATGAACTACGCATCTGAAACATCTCTTGGAGTGGTAACAATATGAGCATTTAAGATGCAAGATGGGTTCTTCAAAGACTATCTTAAGCTGGTGGATACAGATGCAAGTACTTTCATTTTCTCAAATGTAACCTTGGAATGGTTGATTTTAATAACCAAAGAATTTATGAACGTGACCCTGATCACAGCTGCTTTTCTACTGGTTTTTATAGCAAACAGTTTTGCATCTCAAGGTATGTGTGTTACGTACTATACTTCACATGTATATAATCAAGGTGACGATATATAAGCTTAACTAATTGTATCTTTGTATAGGGTTGGTTGGCCTCTCACTTTCATTTGAACTAGCCTTATCTGGTGCCCAAGTGTTCTTTACAAGATGGTATTGTAGCTTAGCCAATTACATCGTTTCAGTAGAACGGATTAAACAATTTATGCACGTTCCACCAGAGCCACCGACTCTTATGGAGGATAACAAACCACCATCATCTTAGCTGTCACACCTTAACAATGGCGAAAACTCGGGAATACAATATAATGATCAATCATAACACAAGATACAATATAATGACCATCAACCTCGAGTGATGTCCCAAATCACTATCAAAATCCATAATCTCTTACAATTATTCAAAATCCCTCACAGGGGTTGTTAGGAATATTTGTATTTATTAGTTCCTACTGATAGAGTAATTGCTACTGATAGAGTAATTGCTACTGATAGAGTAATTGCTACTAATAGAGTAATTCCTACTGATAGAGTAATTCCTACTGATAGTGTAATAGTTACTGCTAGCGGGTATGTAGTTCCTGCTGCTTATGATATTAGTCCTGGTATAGTAAAGTAATTACTCCAGGATAATTTTAGTTTGTTTAAACTATGGATAGGCATGAGAAGTATTAGATAAACTCATGGAATCGTAATTCTAGGAAAAGTAGTTTAAGGTTTCATATCTATAAATGAAACCATACGGTTTAGGTTTTGATGCATGATTTAACAATCAAAAATGTTTTACGATTAATAGAAAGGATCCATAGAGGATCAAAGTATAGTTCTTAGTAATTCTTCTTTAGCACTATTGTTTATTTTCCGCGTGAACAATAGATTGTGTTATTAGACTCTCACAGAGTTATTTTTGATTACATTAGTACTCTATATCCTTCACAGGCTTAAAAGATCTATCTAGGGCTGAGACCTACAAATGGTATCAAAGCCTGGAGAGAGTCTTTGTTGAAGAATAATTACTGTTCTTGTTCTTAAATCTTTATAATGACTTCACCATATCCCACACCACCATTTACTATACCATCATCATCTGGTTCTTCATTCTCCATCCCAACAACATCCGAACTAGTATTTTCTATGGCAACGACTGAACCTGTATTTGAGTCACAAACTTCCCACTCTGCACAACCCTCTCAAAACACTCAGCCTCAATTCCAACAATATAATTCAACA
>BQNB010159513.1:0-14904 GCA_026074375.1 Tanacetum coccineum | reverse complement strand
AGGGTAGTTTGGGAATTTCATATTATTTTATATTTTATTATTACGTGTATAGAATTGCTATCAATTAATTTTTAAAAACATTTACTTGAGCTAAACTCAAGTCCAAGAAGGTGAAAGCTTCTCGTTGTTAGGATAAATGTACAAAAATGTACACTTTCCTTTATTTGAAGAACGAGTCCTAAGCTGACATTTACTTAGAAGTCGTATGTCCTGAGCACACTTTTTGAAAAGATGTTGATAAAAAATTACGTGGGACAAAGAAGATTTCTCTTATTTTGAAGATAAAGCGCACTGAAACGTACACTTTTCTTTTATTTGAAAATCGGGTTGTTATCTGAAATTTAAAAACAAGCCATTTAGATGAGCAAACTTTTGAAAGATTTTGAAAATCTTTTTGAAAATTTGAATAAATTTTGCTTAAAACAAGAAGATTTTTCTTCTTTTAAAGGTAAAACGCACTTAAGCGTACACTTTCCTTTTATTTGAAGACCGGGTTGTAATCTGACATTTGATTACAAACCATTTACATCGAATTTAGACAAAAATCTTTGGAACCCATTTAAGCACGGTGCTAACGGGTTTACCAAGTTTTGAAAACCAATTGAAAGTTGTGTCAAGTCGATGTAAAGATGTTGAGTTCCAACGAGAGCTTGAAACCGGTGTTTCATTTGAAAACAATTCTCATGGAATCAACGGAGATTTAAAATTCCTTTTGATTTTCCATTGATTTTTGAAACTCGGTGTTTCATGTGAAGTTTTAAATCTTGTTGACGAAGAAGAGTTCCATTTGTTATTGTCATTTGATGAAACATTCTGAAAATTTGTTTTTGCATCGTTTGAAAATCTTCCTTTCTTGTTGATGGTCGAAGTAGAGTCATTCTTGTTTTGCATTGAAAGCATTTCTGATTTGGAATATTTGAAAGATTTCGAATGACTTTGCTTTGGTCTCCACACTTGTTTTACCGGTGTAAAACGAGAATGTGGAGTAACAAAAACTTATTTTTTCCTTTTAAAGTACTTGTCTTAAAACTCTTTTGAAAAGTAGATGCTTCAAAAGTTTGAGATTCCTTAATTGGCATCCACACTTGTTTTACCGGTGTAAAACAAGAGTGTGATGTAAGTTGTTTCAAAAGATTGATGCTTTACATTTGAAGCTCTTTTCTAAAAACCGGAAAAAATGTTTCAAAACTTTGAGATTTCTTAGAAAACTTCCTATCTTTTTGTAAAGAATAGGTTGTAAACTGAGAAACCCTTCTTAAAGACGTTTTTGAGGATTCACCCGTGTGAACCTTTTCCGAAACACTTTCTTTAGGTTTTGAAGATTTTGAAACATTGATGTTCTATTTTTTCCGATTAAGAGAATCAAACTTCACTTTTAAAGCATTATACGAAGTTCTCAACTCATGATATTCTTTTTGACAAGAACGAATATCTTGTGATGCCAATTTTGATTCCAAAGATGCAATTTGTTTCAAAAGTTGATCTCTTTCATTGTTAAGTAACGGTGGTTTTCCCAAAATTGAAGAATTATCAAACTTTGTTTCCACACGCTTCCCTTTTAGATTTTCAAGTTGAGTCCTTAAATGATTAATTTCTTTCAAAAATCGATCTTTTTCGGCTTTAGAATCATCAACCTTACGAGCCAATTGTCGTTCAAGAACAACTTTTGTTTTTTCAAGTTTTTCAAAATACGCCTCAAATTTGGCTGTTCTGTTTGACAATTCAAGATTGACATCATCAAAATCTTTTGACTTTTGAGCAATGATTTTTTCGAGATGATTATCCTTGATTCAAAATCACAATTTTCTTATCAAAAGCATTCAATTTTCCCAATGTTGCCCTTTTTTCTTCATCAGCGAAAACATTCTCAAGATTATCGATTTTTATCAACAAATCAGAATTTTCTTTTATTTGTTTTGCTAAAGACTTTTCCAGCTCATCAATCTTTATTTGAAAAACACTTGTTTCGTTTTCAAAAAGATTTTGTTTCTTCCCCGATTCCTTGTTAAGTTCAGAAATATCCAATTGCTTCTTTTTGAAAAATTCAATCTTTCCGAAAATGTTATTGAACTTAGTTTCAGCAAATTCAAACAATTGAGACTTCAGATTTTCTGCCTCATTTTTGGGTTACATATTTGTAAGTTTTGTTTGTAGTCGCGAATTCTGTTTGAAATCAAACAAACTTTGGTAAGTCAACTTCAAGTGTTCATTCTCCTTTATTAATGACGCCACTCGATATTCCAACTCAATGTTTTTAGTTTCAATCTCATCAAAATCGACCTTAACTTTGACTTCATCACATTCATTAGTCTCAACTCTTGACCTTTGAACCGAATCAAACAAATCTTTATAAGTCTGTTTCAAATGAGCATTCTCGATTTGTAATGATGCCATAAAATTCTCATTTTCTTTTTGCAATGTTTTCAAAGAATTATTTTCTCGAGGATTGTGTGGAAGTATGATTCAAAAAGCAATACTCTTTGCCTCAAATTTTGACAAATCTTTTTCCAATTCAACAATTCTTTTTGACAATTCCTGTGTGACCTCAAATGCATCATTACAAACCGTATCAGCTGTTTTACTCTCATTTGAAACATCTTTTGACTCTTGTGAAATTCTTTCAGTTTCATCATGTAAATCCGTATTCCTTATTTCCATACAAGTAGTTATGACAAGATTTTTGACATCTTCAGCTAAGGATGCTTCTAAGAGTTGATCTTTTAAAAACTCATTTTGTTTGAAAGTTTCATCAAGATCATTTTCCACTGAAACAAAAATATCTTTCATTTCTTTTACATCTCTTTTAAATCGATTCTGAAAGACTTCAAAATAGACATGCCATTCTCGAAGAATTAATTTCCCTTCAACACAAACATTGATTAATCAAAGTTCTTCTTTAGACGTATAGAAAATGCTTTCTCGTTGACAATTTTTTTCTAGTAACTCAAACAATTTTTTGAAAACATTTTCCATTTTATTCAAATCTACGAGCATTGGATTTGCACTTGGCATTGGTGTCATGCTTGGTTTTGTCTCAGAAGAAACTTTTTCAGAAGATATAAAAGATGATGGAAAATATGTTCTTGATTCAGCAGAAAGTTCTTTTTGAGGAACAAAATCGTCATAAAGTTTGTTCAATTTTCTGTAATCGATTGGTTTTATCTTTAACTCCTGACTTTTTCTTCCTTTTTGAATCTCCGTTCATTTTTAATTGACTATTTTTCAGCATCCTCAAGAGTTTCTTTAAATCAAAACACTGCCTGTTGTTCATTTCTTATTACAAAGTTCATAAGGTCACGATACAACTTAGGAATTTAGCATAAGCTTGTGAAAGATCATAAGGACCGTTTTATCCCAACCCGATTTCCGTAAGTTGTCCCTCGAAAGCTTTTTGTTCTTCTATAAGGCAACCGAAGTGTTTCAGTTGATTTGCCCATTTTACAAACTAACATTTTTCAGATCTTTGTTCTTAGCTTGTAATGTATTATGTCATTAAGTTTTTTTGTTCTCCTTTGTCACAATGTTGTGTGTTTGAATAAACGTTTGTGTCTTTTGTAATTCCTCTTTTTCGTCTTTTATAGTAAAATAACAGTTAAGTCCAATTTATCACGTTGTTTGTTTTAGATTCTCGAATGATTATCTTGATATCGAATAAAATTGAGACTGAGCTTGTTGATTAAAATGTTTTGCCTTTGGCGGATCGCCTCAAGAATTCATTGAGATAATTTTATCCCCTTTGATGTTTCTAAAAACCCAAACCTTTCTCTTATACGACTCAAACGGACTAGTCAAAGTCTTGTTTTGTTGTTGTACTTTTTGCAAATAATGTTGTTCCTCATTTGATTTCCATTTTTTTGATTTTGCACAACGAACCAAGTAAATTTTCACACCAATAACCAAAAATACAAAGGAAATATGATAATTCACTTTCGAAAAATCTTACCGCAATTAAAATTGTGAACCAAAATTATAACAAACGATACGACACAAATTTAGCTCAATCTTAAAAAATTATGACAAGTTGTAATCTTGTAACAAAAATTGTAAAAATTATAAAAATTATAGTCCACAAAACTTAACGTAATATCCAACAAAAACAACTACTTAATTTTTTCTTCTTATGCTGCTCGGTTCACACTTGGTTTATACAAAAACTAATAAAGGCCCAATATGAAAAACAAAACACGCCAGCCCACAACTGATACAACATAATTTTCTGGAAAAACTAATGAGTGCTGGCCCAAACTAATTGATTATTACCCTAGGCCTTAAACATATATATGTGACACACACGCAACACAAACCCTAGCCCTATTCTTACTCATACATAATACGCCTCTGTTGTTCTTTATCTCACTCGTCACACCCAACTCAAATCTAAACACAAATCTTTTTGATGTTAATCACACGACACAATCTTTCAATATACTCACTCACAAATCAATTTTGCTTTTGCTTTTGATAAAACACAGTCACTCGAAACATATCTTTCTTAGTGAGTTTCGAATATTAACAGAAGCTAAGCTTCAAAACATGTGATCTATGATGATTATTTCTGTCGTGAATAGGATCTTTAATGGTCTCACTCTTTACTAAAAAACACGACACAAGAAAACAAATCTGAGATCTCTTTTTTTTGTTTCTGATTTTATTTTTCTGTTTTAATGAAGTTGTGGATCTTGTTGGTTTGATGAGGAGGGTGGGTTATAGATCGAGTCGGAGTTGTTGAGATGATGAAGAGGGTTTGGTTGAATTATAGATCTAGGTTTGCATGTTGTGTTCTTGATCAGATTTGTGACGTGGTTTCTCTTGGTTATGTTGTTGAAACAAAAACACGGTTTGAGGCTAAAGGAGAAGACCGAGATCTATGTTAACAGTTAGTGTCTTTCTTATTCTTTGTGGTACAACTTATCTTTGGTAAACACTGTTATAATTAACTGGTTTCGTATGAGTGTTTTGGAACAATTTTCGGTTTCATAAATCTGTGATGAAAACTCTATTGTGTTTTAGATCTTTAAAGGTCTCTTAACTTCTTGATAAGCACACAAAGATGAATCTGAGATCTAAGTTTTCTTTTTCGAAATCAAGTTTTGTCGAGTTTGTTTCCGAGTTTTGTTTTGGATCTGAGTTTGAGATCAATTTACAGAGAATGAAATGTATTGAGTATGTGTCGTTCCGAGTTTAAGTTGTTATGTCAAAAATGAATAGACTAATGATGAACTTTGATCAAACCTTATGACTCTTTGAGATTTATGACCAAGTTTTAGAAAAAAAATATGAGATCTAGATCTAAATCAATTTGAAATTCGGTATTAAAACGTGTTTTGATTACTGAGTTTGACTGTTGACCAAAAGTCAAAACTCCATAGAATTAGTTACAGATCCGAGTTTGATTTGTGTAACTGCTTTATTCCGAGTTTGACCAGACAAACCTTTTTTGTAACAAACTTTCTACTGAATTTGATTTTTGTAACAACTTTTACTGATTTTGACTTAAAACCAGTTTTTATCAAAAATAAGCCCAGCAAAATAAGCAGTTTAGTACAAATAAGCAGAAGATCAACTAATTGTAGCCACGATTCTTATGATCAAACCGTAAGCAATCAATTTCGGTTGCATAAAACACAATCGAAATTAGCACAATAAGCAGAAAATCAGCTCAAAAGCTTAAATAAGCAGTTTTGACTCGAAATAAGCTGACAAACACCAAATAAGCAGTTTTGACCAAATAAACACTCATAAATCAGAAAAGCACACAGAATGACGAATAAGCAAATTTGGACCGAATAAGCTCAAAATAAGCCGCCGAAATAAGCTATCGAAATAAGCTGACGAAATAAGCACCCCTAAACACCACTAAATTGCTCCTGCAGCTCTGATACCACTTGTTAGGTCTTGAATTTATGATCAATAAGCAATAGAGTGTGTGTTTAGGTGTAGTGTGTGTGCTTATAGAATTTAGAGAAAGATAGAAATTAGAGAGAGAAAGAGGGAGGAGGAGGATTAGAGAAATGAGATTAGAATGATTAGAGAAGACCACCTCACTAATGAGGTAGAGAGGGGTATTTATACCCAAATACAAGGAAGAGCAAGGAGCTCTTGTTTCTTAGCTTTTAGCTATTTGTCGGGTCTCGTGACTTTATTTAAGTCACGAGCCTATCACCTAACCTATTACACAATATTATTTCTCTATTTATTACAAGACTTTTATCTCAATAAGATCGTCACTTTTATCATTCCTAACAAAATCTACTGCATCAAAATATAAAAATATTCTGCATCTCAATGTAAGAATGTGCTGGATCACAATTTAATTTACTTATCCACCAGTCATCGTATTCATCCCAAACTTCATTTATTGTGACTAAATTTCTAGACTTATTTTCAACTTTTTCTGCTACAATGATCATTTGGTGATGGTCTTGATTACGGTATCATTAAATTTCATCCACATATCTTCATTCAGTTTAACATAATTATATGTTAGAATTCTAGAATTTTTTGGTTTCTTCTTGATGTGTTTTTTTGCTTTTTTCAATAAAATCTCCTTTGACTCGTTAAAGCTCATAAGTAAGATTTTTGCCAAGTACTTGGCGCGTATAATCTTCATTTGCATGCTCAAGTTTGTCCATAGTATGAACGCTCAATTTCTAATGCAGTTGTTTCAGCAGACATCCACCAGTTATCGTCTTCATCCCAATCTTTGTTATGCTATAATGTAAAAAGGTTATTAACAATGTTAAAATCAGAACATGATTAACAAACAACATTCTATGGATATATATAAAAAAGAATATTTACTTCATTTTGTGTGACTAAATTTCTAGGCTTATTTTTAACTTTTTCTGCTACCAAAATTGCTTCAAACCACCAATATCTTTCTCACGTATATCCATCTGGCTTTCATTTTGCTCACCTATTCTAAAAGATTTAAACATCACATCTGGAGGAAATACACGGAAGGGAGATCAATAACCTAAGATAATCAATCAATTAGAGATAAGCATATATTTTAGAACATAATAAACATTAAATTTAAAATATAATAGAAAACAATCAACCTCTACAGTCCAGATCATAACATTTCTGAAAATAAACATTCCTTCATAAGTCCACAACATACATAACTGAACAAAATTTCAACGCAAATTATTACCGGGGTTTCATGTTATCTATCAGTTTTGTTTATTAATGTAAAATATTTACCATGATTGCTTTTGTGTTCTCTGCCAATATTTTCACAAAATCTATTTCTTAACATGTTGTATAACAGCATATCATAATCTGAGAACCAATACCAGCTTTGAATTTTACCTATAATAGTAAGAAAAATGATTAGTTCAACAAAAATTACTCTAAGAAATAAGAATGACAAGGAAAAAAACTAAATAGTAGTGTAATGTCACAAACCTTTTACTTCTCCAATGGTAGAAATGTGTTATATGAGCTGATCAATTTTTGGAAATGGTGATTTTCCACTGAAATTGTGAGTACGTCTTTTACAGTATTTATGGTTTCTCTGATATAAATTAATTGGTCCATGAATCATCTAAGTTAATTAAATAATACTGATATACAAATATTCAAGGATATTTTATGTATGTATATGAATTACCTCAGTGTCATATTTCAAAACATTAATAAAACCAATATCGATATTGCACGTTAGAAGCTTTTCACATTCTGCTTCTACATTGCAAATCAATGATAACATGAATACATCTTCTTCACTCTGCGATATTAGAATTAAAAATTTTGTAATATATATACAAATGGCATAACTAATTTTTTTTTAAATGTTGCAATACTGCATAGGAGTTAATTTATACCATTTCCTTGCATTTAAACCTTCTAGTGGGAAGAAGCACTGAATTTTTCCCTGCTTTAGAAGATAGGTGAAGACGAAAACAACGGTTTTTAGAATATACAGCAGTATCAATAAACAAATAACCAGAGTCAGCAGGTCTTGAATATTTGGAAATAAATAATTACTCCAATTTTTTATCTATTCCTCTTCCATAATGAATCCGTGAACATATCTGTTAACATGAAAAAATATATATTAATGTATAATCTAACCTTATCTACCAATTTACACTAAATCATGCTTATGAACAACATAAGTAATCTACTGCATTAAAATTCATTTCCTACCACATCAAAGGCAAAAGCAGGCAAGCAAAATCTATTTCGTTAAAAACAGCAAGCCAAATTTACACTAAATCATTACTATGAACAACGTAAGTAATTTACTGCATTACAATTCGTTTGCTACAACATCACAGACAAAAGCAGGCAAGCTCAATCATTTTTGTTCATATGAACAATGTATGTAACCTACTGAATTATAATTTATTTCTTACCTCATTGAGCCTGTATAATCTAACCTTATATACGAATTTACACTAAATCATTACTATGAACAACGTAAGTAACCTACTGCATTACAATTCATTTCGAACAACATCACAGTCAAAATCAAGGTAACACAATCAATATTTTTAACGGTAAAATGCTTTTAAGGCTTCAGAAATTACATGTTTAACAAATGCACCAACATGTCTGTTGTCCTTGAAAGTAATCCCTGGTAAACGGATGATCAAGTGACGAGAAAATTTATCTATACATTATTATTATTTTTGATTTAAATGATATGAAGTCTGGCTGAAGATGATTTTGATTTTTTAGAAAATTAAATGAAATGCAATAGGATATTACAAATAAATAATTGCATTAGACTTCAAGCCTGGTTATGCTTGTGATGTACTAAAATATGAAATGTAATGCATTAGGTTGTAATTTTATTTTAATAATTTTTTTAGGTGATACTGAATTAGATGATATTATTCAAAGAAAGGAATCGAAGAAAAAAGCAACAGAAAAGGCTCATGTTAAAAAGATTGAAAAAAAGCAAGCAGACAAGAAAAACAAGCGAAAATCAACTGAAAGTGAAAGTGATTCTGACTTTGAAGTTGGAACGTTCGATAAATATAATAGAGTAGAAAGTAAGAAAAAGGGAAAAAGGCCTACAGTAGAGAAGAATTCTGATTTTGAAGATGCAGTGTGCGCTAAAAAGAAGAAAAAAAGGAAATAAACAAGAAGATAATATGACCGTTGCGTATAAAGCAGAAGAGAAGCATAAGTTGTAGAAGTAAAATCAAAAACAAATGATAAGAAAACTCTAAATTCAAGAATGTCACCCAGAAATTTGAAAAGGGTTCTCGATTCACTAACTACTACACAACAGAAGCGTTTAAAACAAATGGGATATGGAGAGTTCAAAGAAAATTTTGATTTTTATTATGTGGCAGGTATGAGTTAGTAGTTGAACTATGATTATACTTGATTATGCTTGTGATGTGCTATGATTTGAACTATAATGATGATGAAAATATGTATGAGTGTGGGTAATTGTGTTTGGCTTTTGTTAGAAAATGAGTGAGTGTCTGAATATGCTTATAATGTTCTAGGATTTAAACTGTGATGCATTGGGATGCATGAAGAAGTAAATAGTCATGAGTTAGGGTTAAATGTGTTTTGCTTTTTTGCAAAAACGAGTTAGGGTTAAATGTGATGTGCTAGGATTAACTGTGATGCCCTAGAATGCATGAATAAGTAATAATGCATGAGTTAGTGTTAATTGTGTTTGAAGTTTGACAGAAATTGATTGAGTGTGCTTGATTATGCTTGTGATGTCGTAGGAGTTTAACTGTGATTCCATAAGATGCATGAAGATGTAAATAGGCATGAGATATGTGTTAGATGTGTTTGTAGTTTTTGATAAAATGAGCAAGTTTGCCTTATTATCCTTATGATGTTCTAGGATTTTATCTGTGATGCGTTAGGAGTGGATCTATGATGGCCTAGGATGAATGAATACGTAAATAGGGATTAGATATCGGTAATTATGTTTTCCATTTTTTGCAAAAATGATTCAGTTTACATGAGTTAGTAGTAATTTTTATGCTTGTTATGTGCTTCATTAACATGAGTTAGTAATAATTTTTATTTTTATTATGTGCTAGGTATTTTGGTATTGTGGGTTGTAAAGAATTTTAATCCAAAAACATGCACCCTTGTAATGGAAGATGGAAGTATGATAAAGATAACAAGAGTTTTGATATGCTTGGAATACCGATGGGTGATATCAAAGTTAAATCTCTCAAAGAAAAGAACCTATTCGATCCAGTCACAGCTAAATGGAGAGGGATGGTGCAGGAAATAGTTAGTCATGATAATAAGATTAACATTTCACAATTGGAGTCATTTTTATATACTTTATCAGAGGCAGATTGGTTGTTTGATATTGGGTTTCTTTCACTATTCTTTTCAATATTTGGTTAAGGAAACAAAGATGGTACAATAAATGAAAGACTCATATCATATCTTGATGAGACAGATAAAATAAATCAAATGGATTGGTGCTCCTATGTTTTAGAATCTATGATGAAGGAGTGTACTGGTTTTAGTGCTTCGGACAAATTCAGTAGACCGGTGCTTTTGCTTGTAGTAAGTTCACTATATTTACTTGAATGTAATTAATTAAATATAACAATGTGATGCAGTAGGATTTAAATAGAAATGTACTAGAATATAAACTATCACAATGTAATGTAGTAGACATTAAAGTGTAATGCACTATATCTTATACTGATATTAATTTATTTGTTGCAGCTTATATATGTCAATTCAACTGTAACTAAAAACGTAAAGGTTGAAAAAATAGTTCCAACATTCAAGGCATGGAGTTCAAACTTGTTGCTGAAAAGATAACAAGAGGAACTTGATTTGAAAGGGTTTAGACTTCTACCTATTGTCAAAGGTTTAGAATTCATTAAACCAAATAAGGTTAACAAAAAGAAGAAATTGGAGAGTATAACAGAAGACGAAGATGAAACACCTAAAAAAGTTGAACAAAAAGAAGATTTCCACTATAAAACTTTTGAGGTACTATAAATTGGAATGCATTAAATAATTAATCGAAATGCAATAGGATGTAAGATTGTTTTCATTGGCATGATTTTATGTTAGATGTAAATTATTTTGTTTGTGATGTGCTAAAAAGATAACTGAAATGCAGTAGATTTCTATGTAAGAAAATTAATGGTTGTACATTATTTAGCTACATAATGAAAATTAATGCAGTAAGATGTATGTTGCTTTACTTAGGTATTTTTTTAGGTTAACTGTTTTTTGAAGTGAAATGTGGTAGGATATAAGTAGTTGATCATGTATGTGATGTACTAGAAAATGAAAATTAATGCAGTAGGATTTAAGATGTTGTTCATAGACATGATTATTGTTTGTAAATGATAATGTGTATGATGTGCTAGATAATGAATTTTAATGTGTTAAGATGTATGTTTGTGTTCGTAGAGAAGTTTTAGGTTAATAGTGCTAGTAAATTAACTAAAATGAAGTAGTGTTTAAAGTTGGTGTTTTTAGGGATTCTTTAACGTTATTTTCATAATGTACTTTAATGCAATTTAATAAAAAAATTAATTTAGGAAATGAAGCAGATTTTACGACACAATTTGCTGAAACTTACTAATTTGGTGATTGATACCGATAACAAGCTGAAGATATCTTTGAGTTTATATTCTCATGATGAAGAATTAAAGAAATTGCTTAAAGATAGAAATGATTTGTTTGATTTTCGTGATAAATAATTTAAGAAAAAGGATGGGAATAAAAATGATGGAGATGATGCAAAACATGCAAATGCTGGGGAAATGAATAAGCATGATGAAACAGATGTATACAAATGTAGCAATGAAGAGGGAAAGCAAAATAAGGATAAAGTTTGCAATGAAAAAGAAGATGATAGCAATGTGGAAAAAGATGATGATAAAGGCAAAAAGATTCATTATTCAGCTGCATACACTTGTTCTTATCTGAGAATCATTGAGTCATCAAATGCAATACAGGGTGACAAAAATAATGCTATTGTGCCATATGACATGAATTTGTTGTACACACAGTTAAGTCAAAATAAAGGAAAATCATCAACTGAGTATAATGATAAACATTTCAAAGAGAAACCATATTTGGATGCAAGTGAAAAGATAATTTCAATAAATAAAAAAAGAAAGCTAAATAAAGATGATTACGTTTCAATATTGGAGACCCAGACGGATAGCGAAAAGGAAGGCGAACTAAATTAGAATGATGCTGAAATGCTTGACAATGTCATAAAGCTGCCATTCATGTCTGCGGGTATAACAGATGAACATAAAGGTTTAGCTGCTGATGCACCTACATCTTCCAATACTTCGAAGATAACGCTAATACGGAACAGTGATGGGTACTTTGATGTGAAGAAAAATGATAAATCAGATGCTGCCAAAAAGGAAACATATTTTGACTATTTTTATGAAAGGAAAGTGAAAATTTACTACCCATTTTCTGAAGAAGAGGAAGATCTTGTTGATTACATATGGAGTGATAGTTGTCCTAAAGGGTAAAATTCTAACTTCATTATAATTTATAATATATTACATTTATTTTTATATTTAACTGCACTATAGTATATATTTTAGTGCATTAATTTCTATATTTTAATGCATTAATTTTATTGTAATGCATTACAGTTAAAGTTCACTGCATTAATGCTTTCTTGTAACTTTATCTGAATTGTGCAGTGATATTGTTTTCTCTGGAAAAGGCTTACAATTAGAATGTGTGTGGTTCTTGAGCCTTCATCCAGAAATTCAAGTTTTTTCAAATATAATTGACGTATGGACTACGATACTAAACAATGAAGATAAATTCAGAGATAAGAGCACATTCAGCAATAATCTTTATTGTACAACTCATATACTGGTAAGTAATTTATTAAACATAAATATAAGTAGTTTAAGTTTTAATTTTTTGTACACTTGTTAAACATTTCATGGTTTTAAAAAACAACTTCCTTTGATGGTTGAAGATGGTAAGACGTTACATGAAAGAAGTAGAGTATTTGACAAAAATGTTACAAGCATTTTAGAAAATTCAGGCAAGAAGAATTTTAATGATGTTAAATTGGTAAGTAAGTAGAATATATATTATTATGATTTTCAGTTGTTTGATTTTCATTATGATTTTCAATGATGTTAATGAATTAAAATGTTTTCAGGTTTTTTTCCCTTCAATGATGAAAATCTCAGATGAATTAAATCATTACTAAATTATCTGCTTTGATTTAAAGTATGGTCAAATCGACATCCTCGACAACATATATAACGATGATGAAGATATAATAGCTAGATATGGGATTTATGCAATGGCTCTGGTAAGTAAAAAATTAATAGTAAATGTAACTAATGCATCATAGTGTTATATCTATTGAATTATATTGTTTTATCTAATATTTAATTAAGTTTTTCATAAGTATGTAATGCAGTATCTGTACTGCATCACATTAGTTAAATGTACTGCATTACAATATTATTTGATTAGATTTAGTGCAGCACTTTACTGATAAGTTTTTAAAATATTTGCAGATTGATTCACATGGAAGACAACCAACAATGGTGTCGATTGTGGAGTATTCGTGATGAGGCACATGGAATCATATATGGGTCGGGGTAATTTTGTGTACAAATTCAAGAAAGAAGGTTCATGTCAAAAACCATAAATAAAAATTCTTCGTGCAAAGTACTTGATAAAGATATTACTCATCGATTTTAATCTCAAAAAGGAAGATTTAATAAAAGAAGCAGAAAAAATGGTGAAGAAGAAAGGGAAGAACTCTAGGATTATTAAAAAAATTGGTGTCAAAATGGATAAAAAATGATGAAAAGGTTAAATAAAAAACTATTGAAGACTCTTGAATGTTGATATCAAAGTTGTGTTAGGGTTACTAAAAATATCAAATCTTGTTTAGTTATGATAGCAAAGTTGCAGTATGTTTTATTTCACTCATTGTTTTTATGTAAAACATTCTTCATAAAAATATTTACATTTGGTTAAGTTTGTAAGTTACTTTTAAATTTAATGATCAATTTTTTATTTACTTTTAATGATCAGTTTTTCTTTAATGTGATGCACTAGATTATATAAGATTAATGCGCTACAAATGCAAATGCATCATAACCTAATAAAAGCAAAAAAAATTCTATGTTAAAATGTTATAGTCTTACTCTATTATTATGTTGTAATGTTATAGTCTTATTTTATCACTATGTTATTCTAACGCTAATAAGTATTATATAAAAAAAAGTCAACATCAAATTTTGATGTATACTTGTTACTGTATTAATTTTTAAATTCTACCGCATTTGAGTTGAAAGTGTGAAAAGATAAATATTTTAGAAATGATGTTGATGGTACATATAGTAAGTCATTTGTTAAATGAAAATAAATATGTACACTTTATTTTTTGGTTTTTTTCAGTGTTATAAAAATCGGCTTAGGTGGCCTATTAAATGGCGCCTAGTCGCTAGGCATGGATTAATCGCTTTGATTTTCACTAATCGACCTTATTAATCATTTTGGTCAAAAATCGGTCAACATACCGATTAATTGGATAAAAATCGGCTAAATCGGGCATAAATCGTCCATATTAGATAAAAATCGGCTAAATCGGTCAACTCAGTTACGAATAGAAATCGGCCACATCAAGAATTAATCGGACAAATCGGAAAAAAATCGGCTAAATCAGGAAAATCAAGCATAAATAGTTCCTGTGGTCTGTTTAGTTTAACGAAAATAATCTTATAACCTTTTCTTCCGGATCCTCTCTTTATAGTTTCAACCCATATCGCTTTTGCTCCCTTGACTAACTTTTTCACATGAAACTGATAATTAGCTAGAACTTTAGGGTCCATTATAATAATAACAAAAACCGCGTCCTATCTTTTCACAAATCCCAGTCATTTTTCATTTTAACAAAAAAAATCAATCTCTTTTAAAAACACCCAC
>BQNB010159512.1:0-14904 GCA_026074375.1 Tanacetum coccineum | reverse complement strand
AGTGACACATATATTAGTAAATGGCATTATCAAATAAGAAAATAAGAGTTCATGTGATAAATGACGTAATGACTACATCAAATATTTATATCTAAAAGTTTATGGCTACCTGCATTTAACTTAACAACGCTAATAATTTATGGCTCTTAAATTTAGAGAATAATTCAAGTGATACTTGTTCTGCAAATTTGAGTTTAGGTTTTGCTATCTTTATTAATTTTTACAAAAAGTTGAATAAAAAATTAACCAATTTAATCACCAGGGGTGGCCGAGTTGGTAAAAGGGCTTGTGACCATCATCACCAAAGTGTGAGAGGTCACAAGTTCAAACCCTGTTGTGACCATGCCAACCTCCTAAACAAACATGGAGGTATTTACCCTGTTTAAGTCTGTGTGACGGGTAGGCTTAAACGCCATTGATTAGTCGGCCAAAAGGCCAGACACGAGGGTTAACCCTCCATAAAAAGTAACCAGTTTTGGTCTAATGTCTGTCTTGAGTATCCTTTCATTATTTTAACCCATGTAAAACGTAACCAACTTTTAAATTTTCTAAAAAAAGTCAAACTCGTTGAAGTTTTGAATCAAAATAATCTGGTTACCCGGTTAAAAAAGATGATGTGGACCTACATGTTGGTAATGGTGACCATGTTGACTCTTTTCCTAACGTGTCACTGATTCGGCGCCTAAAAACAGTTACCGTAGACAATTTCCCTTTCGTTCCAAAATTACTTGACGGTTACCCTAAATGAGAACTTTTAAGAGTGCAAATAAAGTGAGATACCCAAACAGAAAGCATACCAAAGCTGGTTACAATTTTAAGCAACTTTTCCTATCTCTTATAAAAAGCGGGTCAACAATTAAAGAAGTGGTGGTATAAATTTGTATATTTTGGCTCTTTGTATATGCATAAACTTGATGAATAGTTGTGGGGTAACTCCAATTCTTTATCCTACTCTGTCTTGAATATCTGCACTTACATGTCTTCTACTCCTGAGTCCTAACATATTGTATCAATATCTATAAAGAGCTGGATCAGTATGTACCTTAATGACAGTAGTTTGTATAGTTAAACTTTGCTGATATTCATTTGTCAAGTATCTGTATATCTTGGTTTATAATTGTGTCTTTGTGATGTCTTGTATGTATGTAATCTATATGTGTTGCAGGACCAGATTTTAGAATCTCTATTAAATGGCGAACGAATGCACCTGTTACACTCTTTTGTTTTTTTTGCTACTCACTATTCTCGACACCTTTTCTCTTCTCATGCCATATGTCCATTCGTAGATTCCCAAATCTCTAGCTGTAGCGATAACTTGGTTTGTTTACATAGTTATTCCGGGTCTGATCAGTACCAACACCAGTAAGTCAAGGAACTCACTTTTTAATGTTATCTTGCAGGTTGCTTTGGATATGAGTCAAAGGGTCAAAGGAACTTCTCAATAATGACGATCATTTGTTCAGTATGAGCAAAAAGAGTAACGAGTAATTGCATAATTGTGGCATTTGTTGAGATTTATATTTGGAATTTGTTAACTGTTAATGTAATTTGCTATGATTCTAGTCTCAAGTTGAATCCGGTTTATACGATGTAATTGAGTCCTTGGTTATATGTTGAGATTTATATTTGGAATTTGTTTACTTTTATATAATTTGAAAATCTGGATATAAAAATCTGGACTTTTCATAATTTGTAGAACCTGAATATTAAAAATCTGGATATTAAATTCTGGATATATTTTGTTTAGCAGTATATAATTTGTCACACTTTCAAGTGTTAACTTCTATAATATACCCGCTCTTTTTCGGTTGGCTTTGGTTGGTTTGTTTACACTTTCAAGTGTAGAGTTTCTATACACTTCCAATTGTGGACTTTTCAAGTATTTCTCCACACTAATTTGTGTGAATAGTCAATCTATATATATATTCACACATACAAGTGTGGCAATTCACAATAATTTTGTAACATCATTTATCCCCACACAAGAGAAAAGTGTGGACTATGAAATTGTACACACTTTTATGTGTGAAGATGTAGCTAATAAAATGTGTAAAATGACATGATTTTTTGTAGCGAATGTATTGTATTTATTTGTGTGTAACTATGACACAATTGAATAAATACCGTTAAGTTTAATTTCAACACCAAAGGCACAATTCAACAGTATAACTTGGTGGAGCGTATGGATGTTTCGTAATCAGTTGCTCTTCTCGTTGAAAGCCCCTCGTAAAGATGTTATTTTTGACGATATTGTTTCGCGCTCTTTCACTTGGTGCCTTTCTAGATGTAATTGTACTTTTAGTTGGGATAGTTGGTTGCAACACCCCTATTTGATCTCTTTGTAATTCTTTTTCTAGCTTCTTGCTAGTTGGTTTTATAATAGTTGTCGTTCTAAAAAAAACAGTAGGCTTAATGCTTTATATGTAGTATAAATTAGCAACTAACAATTTTATTAAGTTTGGTAATAATGAATATAGTATTTTGTTACGTAGGTTATTTGTTATAGTATGGTACATGTATAATGAGGCAGTTGTGGCACAAAGACGACTATGTTTGAGCAATGTATATAGCGTTAATCGGGAAGAAAATGATTTGTATTTTTTAATTTGTAAATGTAGCCTTTCTCTCAAGAAATTGAGTTGTATTAAGTTTCTCATGATACATATAAATTAACATTTACAGAAAACAAAAAGTAAATTTCAAAAGAACTGTTTTTCCTCTTGAGACTTTGTATTTTCCAACTCCTAGCTATCGCTTAAAGAAATACTATTTGCCGTTAAAAAAATACTATCGGGACGTCTTTAACAAACTATCTATAGTCTATACCACATATAAAGTATCTCTTTCTTTATTTAATGCAAAAAATTAAGTAATACAAGTTTTGATGCACATTGTACAATCTTTAATGCAAAAAACAAAAAGTTGAAATTCAATAATACAAACATTCATGCAATATGTATAATTAACCAATGCACAAATACATACTTATTGAGTGGTCAACACATTTAATGTTATTCTTAAAACACCCAATACTGATTAATGTAATTTATAAAAAAAAAACCCTAAAATGAAAAATACATGTTATTATACACATTGTACAAAATAATAAAACACACAAAGCTTTATACAATTTATATGCTAATACATGTAGTTTTGAAACCTAGACCGAAACAACGGGTTCAACCGGGAACATGAGTGGTCAGCGGTTCGGCTAGCAAATTAAAGCCGACTGAAAACGAACCGAAAAGAACCTGTCAGAACCTATAAAAATGGTGAATCGGGCCTGATTGAGATCAATTTTCTTTTGTTTTTCTTCGGTTAATCACAGGGTACCCGCCGCTGCAACGCGCGGGTACCCTGCTAGTATTACGTAAATAGCATTAGTTTTCTAATCTAAATTGTTTAGACGACATATTTTCTCATGATTTTCTTTGTTGTTATTTTCTATTTATCAATCCAATCGTATATTTGATTGGTGGAAATTAATGGAAAAAGAAATCAACTTGTCGTGATAACTACTTTAACGGTGGTGATGGATGGCTCCACCCTCGGAATTGGTTGTATGTGTTCGAACACGACTTTTACGTTCGACACATTACGACTCGATCTCTCTCATAACATAGACCGATTTGGATCTTGTCTCGTGTTGTTTATATGTTATTAATTAATCTAAACTTGAACGGTCACCTCCTTTCGCTTAGTTTTCGTGGAATACATCAAGGATTATATATTATGGCAAATCGATAATGACTCGAGCTTTGTGAATGTACTAAGATATCCTTTGATTGAAGAAAATGGTGTTATTTTGCAAGTTGTAACAAGTATACAAACCATATTTCGTTTTTCCATTTATGAAACATGTAACATCTTATGTTCTTAGTTGTCCAATTGTTATGTGCCACGAAGCAAAGAAAATTCTGGAGACCAATCGTTAATTAGATTATGTAATGATATAGCTAAATATCTTACGACTACTATCTTAAAGTTTGAATGAAATCTATCTTTAGAAAGATTTTTCATTTAGTCATATATGTGTCCTTTTCATCCTTACATTTGAAATAATAGTAGTACTTGCATCCAAAATTCGTCTACTTTAAAAGCATTATATAATATGTAGTTCGGAATCATGTATTAACAAGTTAGGCTCACCCGCGCTCCGCTGCGGGATGTTTCGCGGCCGGTGTTTTCGGTTGGACGTGTTAGAAGGTATATTTTTGTAAAAAAAAAAAAATTAACGGTCGTTAAGCAACGACCGATTTAAAGCACTGTTTTGGTGCATTCTAAAAAAAAAAACTAACGGTCGACCGCTAGTGGGGAAAGGGGTATTTTACAAAAAAAATTAAAATGAGGGTAGTTTTCGTAATTTAACACATAGTGCGAGGGGGTATTTCGTAAATATTTGAGGGGCTATTTCGTAAATAAAAAAAGGAACGGGTCGGTGCGGACTGGGTCGGGTCGACCCGACAATACCGATAACTGGTGCATTTAATGCACACTAAATGCAAAAGGCCATTTAATGCATGCGAGAGGGTATTCCGAGGGAAAAAAAAGAAAATTTTATTTTAGAAATTTTTTGCAAAAAAAAGGGGAAAAAAACTGGCGACCGCGCGCCGTTGCGGGACGATTAGCGGAGCGCGAGGTTTGAGGAAACTTAAAGTTTTAGCGAGGTTTGAGGAAGCTTAAAGTTTTATTCATAAAAAAACAGACCGATGACTAAAAGAGTGCGAGAGGGTATTCCGAGAAAAAAAAAGGAAAGTTTAATTTTAAAAACTTTTTGAGGAAAAAAAAGGAAAAAAAACTGGTAAAAAAAAAACTAACTGTTAACAAAAAAATATTCATAAAAAAACAGACCGATGGCTCCGACAGTGCGAGAGGGTATTTCCAGAAAAAAAAAGGAAAATTTTATTTTAAAAAACATATATATTTTCAAAAAAGCATAGTTGTTTTAAAAGAATTGGATAAGAAAAAGGAAAATACAAAATTTTCTTTGAAGGTTGCATGTATTTCTAAAAGGCGTGAAACAACAATATTGGCCGTGTGTAAGGTTTTGTGAAAGAAGAGAAGAATCATGATATACTGAAGAACATCGGTGGATTCTTACATATTATTGATGAATATACTTATTTTTTTTTTAAATTTTAAAAGAGCGTGCATGTCGTTTTTTGGTGGTTCTGTCCAGTTCTCGCACTATGAATGTTCTGAAAAGAAATCCCCATATATATATATATATATAAATATATAGATATATATATATATATATATATATATATATATATATATATATATATATATATAATTCCACCAACAAAATAAATATGAAATTTAAAAATTGGATTTATTAATTATTTATTTGTATTATATTAATTATATATTATTAAAAAACTGGTTCGGTTCGGTTTTTACGGTTCGGTTTCTGGACGAAAACCGAAACAGAACCGAAATTTTTCGGCTTTTGAAAAAGTAAAAACCGAACCATCGGTTTCTAATTTCGGTCGATTTTTTCGATTCGGTTTTTGGTTTTTTCGGTTTTTTCTGCTCATGTGAAGTAAGAGTATGTAGCAAAACTCTTATTATATTATATTATAAGCAGTGTCACAACATGGTCGTCGGTCTTGAGATTTGTCAGGACCTCACGCATTTTTTAAGCAAGGTGTTAATTCTTGTAACAAAAAAAAATTTTAAAATGCATCTAATTCATACGAAGTATTTTTATAATTATGTTTATTTTTCCGTAAGGCACCAGATAACACTGATTTTTTGTAAATATACCGGATTATTTTAGTTCTGGTTATGTTATTATTAAAATCAATCTAACGGGCAGAAAGTTAATCTCCTTGTGACTACGGAGGTTCATTTATGCCGACTCCGGGTTATTCAAAAAGGCTGTCAGTTCGCAATGTTGAATCGAACACTCAGTTTATCAAGAATAAGAAAACATTTATCATATGACAAATATATATTTGAAATAAATTAAGAGAATATAAAGATAAGAAAAATGGCGTGGATTTGGCGTTTGCATGTCGAAGTCCAAATTATATTTATGAGACCCTAAATTATGATTTATTTATTTGTCAACTTCATGCTCACTCGTTCACTCTACCCCTTTCAATTGCAATCCTATACTTTTGGTTAGATATATTTTTCGACTACATAACAACTAAAAACTATAAAGTAGTAGAATATAAATATCGACTCCTACATAATACAGTATAACTTTTGACATGTATATACATGGCCGTCTTATCCACAATCCCATAGGCCATAGCTATACGTTAACGTGCTCTTTGTTTTATCTTTATTTCACAATTAATTTATACAAAGTAGAGGAAAGTATAGATAAAATAATCATTAAAACGATGATATTATATGTCATGTACAAAGAAAAGACTTAAAGACATGCATAAGATGTGTTTTTCGAAAAGTGCTACGTACAATTTTGAAAGAAATAAACATATCTAGATTTTTTATAAAAATAAAAAGTGGAGTACTATATCGCTATTTTCTTAATTTTTAGAAAAATGCTCTCAAATAGTAGAAAATCTCAGGAAACTAAAAGGATAAGGAAACGTATTTAAATATTTGCGCACCAAATCTTACGTGGCATCATCTCATTGGTTTAGAAATTAAATATGGTGCTCCAACACAATTTATTTTCAATTTGGTGCGCTAGTGTGTACTTTGGTGCGCAAAATGTGTTGACTGCGCACCAAAATGACCAAAATCTCAAATACGGTTTGAATACATCATTTTACGTAAACACCCTCTAAAATACGTCCATTTATTTAATTTCCTGATTTATTTATTTGTCAACTTCATGCTCACTCCCCGTTCACTCTACTCCTTTCAATTGCAATCCTATACTTTTGGTTAGATATATTTTTCGACTACATAACAACTAAAAACTATAAAGTAGTAGAATATAAATATCGACTCCTACATAATACAGTATAACTTTTGACATGTATATACATGGCCGTCTTATCCACAATCCCATAGGCCATAGCATATACGTTAACGTTGCTCTTTGTTTTATCTTTATTTCCCAATAATTTATACAAAGTTAGAGGAATGTATAGATAAAATATATTTAAAACGGATGAGTTTAATGAAATTGTTTATTATTAACTCATTTGTTTTTATCAATTGGAGTACATGAGGGATCTAGGTTATTTACATCTGTTGTATAGAATGTCAAAGATTCTCTTTTTTTTATCCTTTTTAATCAATCGGCAGAACTCAAATAAGATTGATCCAAAATGAGTTTGATTCAATCGTTGATCTTATTCCTGTTTGATCATCAATCACTGAATAACATTTGATTATTGAAATTATTTTCTAATTCGAGTCCTTTAATCTTGTGGTATTGGGTTCGACGTGTCATTAGGTTAGGGTTTTGATTTCGATCGACAATCCTTTTCCTGTTTGATCACCATTCACTCAATATCATTTGATTAGGGTGATTTACATCTGATTATTGATCTCTAATATCCTTTTATTTGGTTCTACGTGTTTCATTAGGATTAGGGTTTTCGTTTCTTTCTTTAATCATGAGCGGTCGTAATTTCTATAACTCAAATGAAAATCAAACGCAGAAGATTTCGAAATCAGTTTTTGTGACAAATTTTCCTGAAGATTCCACCGCGCGCGACTTTGGAAGTGTTTCTTTTATGTAGCGATTTATGGGGCTCGGTTGTAGATCGTCTTTCATTCCATTAAGAGATCTAAATCAGGTAAACGCTTTGCCTTTGTTCGTTTCATAAAGGTAATTAATTTAGAGCGTTTGGTGTCGAACCTTTGTACGATTTGGATTGGAAGATACCATTTACACGCAAACTATGTGAGATTTGAAAGGCCACAAAAACCCAATCTTCCATTCTCGTGGTCTAATCATTCCACTCTAAAGGACGAATTGCGGATTTCAAACAAAACTTACTTTGTTTATGTTCTTAAGATGGAAGTCAATCAAATGTAACTCATGAAATTACTAAAACCTGCTTGGTTCTTGATGTTACTTGTATTAAGGAGTTCGATTTTGGCTATGTTCTCTAATGGGAAGGCAAAAGACGTTTCTGTATTCCTAACCTAACTTGTATTATTTCTAAAGATGGTTTTCAAATGTGAAGCTTTAATATCTTGAGTGGGATGTGGGTTCTTGTGAGTTGATTCTCTCACTGCAAAGAGAAATTTCTCAATCATTTATTTGGTATTGGTTCTTGGTTCACTGAGCTTATTCAAGCGACCAGCTCATTTGAAAATGATGAAAGGATCGTTTGGATTTCCATTGAGGGTCTTCCTATCAAAGCTTGGACTCCTAACACTTTTCGTAAGATTGCATCTTTATGGGGTGAGTATGTGAAGTGGGAAGATGATGATCTAAAATCTTTGTCATGTAAACATTGTGTTTAAAAACTAATATGAAAGTGATCATCAATGAAAGGAGAAGTAATTAATTTTAAGCAAAGTTTCTTGGATTCGCGTTAATTTTGGTTAAAGAATTAGATGCTTGGTTTCAAATTTCAGGGAAGATGACTAAGATGATCTTCTTCTGTTGGGGAATCAAAAGAAGGTGATGTCGCAAACAAAGCTGATAATAATGAGAGTGATATTGATAAAGTATCGGAATCGAGCTTCACGTATGAAAACGACACTGCTCACAAAGACGCCAACAGTTGCAAAAAAGGAGAGGTTGGATCACACTCAGAAGACCCTTTCAACATTTATGGCATATTGGACGGACAAAAGAACAACGTTTGTAACTCTTGCAGCGATGAACCGAAATTCCCCACCCCCCCCCCCCCTGGTTTTTTTTACTCATGATAACAACTGATCATGAGAAAAAACGTGGCAGAAAATATCAAAGTTTCTATTGAACGTTGTTTAAATCTCTCTCAATAAACTCAATGCCGTTGTTCGTAACGGTGGATTTCATACAACGAAGTATGAACTACTCACTCTCAGAAAAAGTAAGTTAGGTGGATCTATTTTAGATCTAAATGGATGAATTTGGTTACTGTTGGCCCAAACCATGGGTTACAATATGGGCAGGTTGTGAAAAAACTTCAGGAAATAATTAATTCAAGGGATTTTGATGTTGTTAAATAAATTTTTTGTCTCTCAATATTCAAGGCCTTAGAAACAAGGCTAAACGGAGATGGATTAAGGAGTTATGTCAGAAGCATAGAATTAATTTTGCCTCTATTCAAGAACTAAAGCGGAGAGTATTAGTTACTCACCATTAAGATTGTGTGGGGAAATCAGATGTTTGACCACATTCGTGTTGTAGGATCTTTAGCGTTGTTCAGGAGGTTATCTTATGTAGGTTGGAATCCCTTAAAAATGTTCGTTAAGTGCAAGTTTTTACTCGTAATTATATTTTGTTGCTTTGATGGGCACTTGGGCTCCAACCTCTTCTAAGCTTCTTATTATATCCGTTTATGCTCCTCAAGAGTTGAATGAAAGGCGTGATTTATGGGATTATCTTCGTACGATTATTGATAGATGGGAAGGTGATACCGTGATTAATGGCGAAGCGGGAATTGTGTTTTTGATGATGTTGTTTTTTGGTTTCCAGCCGAATCAATAGACAGCTATGATGATCTGAAGAAAGCTTTCCTAGAAAACTACCTTCAGCAGAAAAAATGCATCAAAGATCCCATAGAACTCCATAACATCAAACAGCGGGATGGAGAGTCCACGAAAGATTTTGTGAGAAGATACAAGCTGGAAAGCAGAGACGTTAAGGGGGCACCAGAATGCATGAGGATCTCCGGATTCGTGCATGGAATCACAAACCCTGAACTCATTAAACGTCTGCATGACAAAATCCCAAAAACGATTGATGAAATGATGAGAGTGACTACATCTTTCCTCAGAGGAGAAGTAGCAGCTTCGAACCACGAGCGAAAAAAGTCATTTCCACTATGGAAACAGCAGGAAAGCAGCCATAGACAAAATTTCAAGAAAGGAGGCTTCCGGAGCCAACAAAAACCGGAAAGAAAACAAGATCGATTCACACTTCTCACAAAAACACCCAAAGAAATTTTTGCCTTAGAAAAAGGAAAATTTAAGGCTCCGCCATCAATGACAACCCCGGTTGAAAAACGGAATTACACTAAGTTTTGTGAATTCCATGGTGAAGTAAGGCATACCACGGATGAGTGTATGCACCTAAAGAAGCAAATAGAAGAAATGCTCAAGGCAGGAAAGCTGTCGCACCTAATCAAAGAGATCAAACAGAATAGTGGGAAAGAGCAACCGAAGGCGGTAAAGAAAGGGAAACCCTCTGGGAAGGACAAAGTGTTAGCTGTCTTAATGGTCCAGCCTTGGGAAAGAATGGCCAACTATACGTTGGGATACCATATTGTATCTTCTTTGTATAAAACACTCGAACTAAACTACCTCCAGTGAAGAAGCTTCAAGAAGCAATTTTCGCCTATCCAAGCTCCTAGTATCTACTTTGACTTCACTTTTCCAACTCGCCTATCTTCAGATCAAGTTCAAGATTTGGAGTGTCCTGTTACTTATGAAGAGGTCAAAAGGGCTGTTTGAGATTATGGCACCAACAAATCACCTGGGCCAGATGGATTTTCCTTTGAATTTTACCGTAAGTATTGGACAACAATTGATGGTGATGTGTTTCAAGCTGTCAGAGATTTTTTTATGAATGAACACTTCCCTATAGGATGCAACTCTTATTTTATAGCCTTTATTCCCAAGATCCAAGATGCCAAATTTGTGAAAGACTTTCGTCCTATAAGTCTTATTGGGAGCGTTTACAAAATCATAGCAAAAATTTTGGCCAACAGATTATGTTTAGTTCTGCCTTATCTCATAAGTGATGTTCAATCGGCTTTTTGTTGCTAATCGTCAAATTCTTGATGGGCCTTTCATTCTTAATGAGCTTCTATCTTGGTGTAAGTTTAAAAAGCTAAATGGGATGATTTTTAAGGTGGACTTTGAAAAGGCTTTTGATTATGTGAAATGGGACTACTTAGATGAGACCCTAAAGGCTTTTGGTTTTGGCTTAAAATGGCGTAATTGGATCAGTAGTTGTCTTAATAACGCCATGGGATCGGTGCTCGTTAACGGTAGCCCTACTTTGGAGTTCCAGTTCCATAAAGGCTTAAAGCAAGGTGATCCCATCTCTCCTTTTTTATTTATTTTGATTATGAAAACTCTTCACCTCACGTTCAAGAGAGTCTTAAACGCCAGTTTATATAAAGGTATCTCTCTAAATGACTCTTTCACTATCTCCCATTTATTTTATGCGGATGACATAGTCTTTATTGGTGAGTGGAACAACAATAACATTCAAACTTTATTGAGTGTTTTGGGGTGTTTCTACTTAGCATCAGGCCTTAAAATTAATCTTCACAAAAGCAAATTGATGGGGATTGGTGTTAGCTCAAATGTTGTTGCAGCTGCAGCTTCTTTGATTGGCTGCTATATTTTAACTGCTCCCTTCAATTATCTTGGCGTGAAGGTTGGTAGCAACATGTCAAGAATTAACTCGTGGGGCGATGTTATCTCTAAGGTTTCTTCGAGATTGTCCAAATGAAAGCTTAAACTCCTTTCTATAGGCGGCCGCCTTACCCTTTTAAAGTCGGTTCTTACCTCGATTCCGCTTTATCATATGTCTATATTCAAGGTTCCAATTGGCGTGTTAAATCATTTGGAATCTATTCGTCGGAATTTCTTTTATGGAGTTGATGGTTCTGATAGGAAGCTTGCTTGGATTGGCTGGAATATGGTTCTAACCTCAAAAAAGAATGGTGGTCTTGGTGTCTCTAGTTTTTTTGCACATAATCGCGCTCTTATTTTCAAGTGGGTTTGATGGTTCGTCTTCGTGAACTCATTTTATTAAAGCCATCTTTGGTAACAAAGGAGCTTTAGATACTCATAAGTTGATTCCTAGAAGATCTCCATGGCAAGACGTAATTCTTGCTATTCATTCGCTTCAAAGTAAAGGTATAAATCTTATGGATTTCATTCAAAAAAAAGTTGGCAACGGTGAGAATACTTCTTTTTGGGATGATTCTTGGTTAGGAGAGGTTGCGTTGAAGGTTCTTTATAAAAGGTTATATGCTTTAGAGATGTGTAAATCTATTAGTGTGGCCGAGAAAATGGGTCATCCCTCTTTGTCTCATTCTTTTCGTAGGATGCCAAGAGGTGGTGTGGAGCAGGAAAATTATGGTTTACTTTGCTCGAAAGTTGCTGATCTTGTGCTCCCAAATATATCAGATAGATGGTGTTGGTCTTTAGAAGGCTCACAAGAGTTTTCGGTTAAATCCTCTCGCATCTTAATTGATAATACAATCTTGCCGAAAGCTGAAGTTCCAACTAGATGGCTTAGAGTCGTTCCCATCAAGGTAAATGTTCATGCTTGGAGGGTTTGCTTGGATAAATTACCTACTAGAGCTAATCTTTCGCTTAGAGGAATGGATATTCCATCAATTGCTTGTCCCCTTTGTAATTCGGCTGTGGAATCCACTTCCCATATTTTTTTCGCTTGTCCCTTGGCTCGCCAAGTTTGGAGAAATTTTTTGATTTGGTGGGAACTTGAAGATGTGGCTTTTAACTCCTATAACGAGTGGCTCAACTGGATTGTCAATATTCGTTTACATAAGCAATTGAAGGTGTTCCTTGAAGGTATTTGTTACGTGATGTGGTGGTTAATTTGGCGCTTCAGAAATCAATTGCTCTTTGGGAATTCTCAACCAAGGCGTGCTTTCTTATTCGATGATGTAGTTCAATTTTCTTATACGTGGTGCTCTAGTCGATCTAAGTGTAATGTTAATTGGATCACTTGGTTACAAAACCCTAATTTTGTTATCTTGTAATCTTTTCTAGCTTCTTGCTAGTATTTTTATAAAAATCTGCCGTTAAAAAAAAGCATCTGAAAATTAAAATATTAAAATAACAGATATGACAAGTGTTGATATATATATGCCTACACATGAGACCTAAAGTTATGCATACTTCATACATCTTTTGCCAAGTGCTTTACACATCTTCTCTCTCATCACTTTTCACCAGTCAATCTATACTACTTTATAATGGAAATTTAACCTATTCTTGAAAAGAGTAAGAATTAAAAAATTAAAAATTGTACAAACCTTAGAAACTAAATGTATAACCCATTCTACTATTAATATTTGTAATAATGCTAATTGATAATTTCGGATGCTTTGAATGCTAATTGGCTAATTATGCATTAATCTTTAGAAATGTACAAGCCTTGGAAACTAAATGTACAAGCCTTAAAAACTAATAATATTGACATTAAATGTGTGATTATTAATTTCATTGAATGCTAATTGTTAATTTGAAAGTTCAAATTAATAGCCTCATGCCTATATAAATCTGTTATACCCATGACACAATTCTCATTCACTTCTCTCTCTTCTCTAACCACCGTCGGCTGCCCCCCACCACCATTGGTTGCCGCCCCACCGCCGGCTTCCGTCGCTCGCCACCGTCGCTAAAATGTTTTTAGGTATTTTTTAATATTTAAATAGAATTATATGATTTGGCATATTTTGAGAGTTTTTTGTATTATTTTGAAGGTTTTTTGTTTAAGGATGTTTTTTATAGAATGGAATGAGTGTTATGATAATGAAGATGAACTTCAATTCATTTAGGCATAAGGCACGACAGCCAGATAAAAGTATTACGAGAGAACGTGAAGAAAGACTGTTGGATTTCTGCATCTTCGCACCTGGTTATATTCTATCCGAAAGGTCATGAAGGGGTGATGAATTGAAGTTCCTGATGGTGCAAATCTTGGCATTAGTATTGGCTTTAAAACAATGACCATGTCATCGAGTTTAGTTTAAATTACTCTTATCAATATTTTTAGAGCGAACTAATAAACGTTACATTTAAAAGATACATTTTTACGTGTGTATGGTACTCGTGTTATGTAACTTTTATAGACTAACATTGGATCGAAAAATGTAAGCATGATTTTCATTTGTCATGCACAAATTATTAGTCTATACATAATTATTCTAGGCGTGTCATATTTAGTATGTTTATTTTAGACGTGTTATATTTTTGGCATGATTAGATTTTTGTTAATCTCTATTAGCTGGATCCTTAGATGTAGGATTAGTCTTGGGCTCAAGTCTTATCTATCTATATCTATACTTTTGTACTACATTATAAAGCATTTTCACCCATTCTTGAAAAGAGTAGGACGTTGAAAGTTAAAAAATGTACAAGCCTTGGAAACTAATAATCTTGACATTAAATGTGATTGGTAAAATTTGATGACTTGACAAAAATATCTTGGCCGGATGTAATGACATTAAATGTGTGATTGGTAACTGATTTGTAATATGGAATTCTTTGTGGCTTATAAATACAAGTTGACCCGTTTTTCGACCAGAACCGGTTGAACCTGCTAGGTCGAACCGGGTTTCAAAACATTATGTTTAATCTCCAAACCATCAAACTTTTATTATTTTTTGTTTATAACCTATAAACTTTTTTTATCACTACAATTATTTACCGCTAGGAATTCCCGCCGCTATGCGCGGGTACTCGTCGAGTTAAAAGATACAAAACACATTATGATGCATTATAATGCATCTAAGATTATAGAGATGCATCTAATTTAAGTCGGTGCATCTCGGATATGCGGTTATAGTTACTTCTTATCCTTCTTATTTTAAGAAAACTTCTCATTTGATCCTAACTATATATATATATATATATATATATAGGTTCTTTTCAGAACCAAATAAAAGTACAGAACTGCGAGAACCGTCATTAACCAATCAGATTTTTTTAAATATATATTTTTATTATTTAATTCAAAAGGGTATAATAGTCAAATTACATTCTTTATTTTCTTTTTGAATTTTTTTAATAAAAAACGTTTTTAATCCTTAAATTTAAGTA
>BQNB010159511.1:0-14904 GCA_026074375.1 Tanacetum coccineum | reverse complement strand
GCCATTTTTGATCCGTTTTGGGTTTATTTGGGTTATTTTAAGCATAAATAGATATGTGTATTCTACACTTATCAATGATTAATCCAATTAGAACGTTGGTTTGTTTATTTAGTGCAATGAATACTTATCTCGAGGCGGCATATCATTCTTAAGACCTAGACATGTAGAATTCTGTCACAATTAAACGCATCCACATAAAGCATCCTATTTGCTGATTATAATCTATCTTAGGTGATTAATAATGGTGATATTATTAAGCCTTGGCTCATAGAGACTTTACCCACTTACTGTTTAATGGAAATTTATATTCTAGTAGTCCATTGTCCAAGTCTTTACCAAAGGAATCAATATGTTATTTGTTGATCCTAGGTCACTTACTAGTCCAACTTGTTCACATATCCCAAAGGTAAAGATAGGGCATTAATTGTGATCCTATTGATCTAGATATATAATTCACTATATGGAGAGCCATCTCGGCAGCTAGCTAACTTGGTCGGTATCACTAGATCTAGTAGAATGATAGGTCGCATATAAAAGCATGTAAACAAGTATGAATTGATAAACATAAACAAGTAATCAATGATAAATTAAGCATTCGATATAAACAAACCAAACATTTAAATCTTTATAATCATGGCTAATACCCAAGGGTATTAGCCCTTAATCATCATAATCAATACAAGAGTAATAATTCAACCAATGTAAACTAACCGAGTTAAACGAATGATACCAAAAATCGAACGATTACTAGAGTATAGGAGATTACAAGGTGTTTCCTATGGAGTTAGTAGGTTTGCTTGACCTCTTCTGCTCTTCTTGTCTTCTAAAAATCGACTTGTGTGGTTAGGGTATCAAAAATATGATCAAGCACACCTAAAACTCATTTTTAAGCCTTCTATTTATACTGTCTGGAATTTGGTCAAAACGATGTATGGCGTATCGAGATTTTCTTAGTGTAGGGACCACGTTCGATATCTTCCAGAATATTTTATTACTATATTGTGAATACGGCATACAGAATTCTCCTGGATACGACGTATTGGACTTTGTTTCTTCGTGGTTTCTTGCGAAGTTCAGGCACAGATATTCCGTATCTTCCTTGATGGATACGGCGTATTGGATGTCAGAACATTTTCTTCATATTTCTTCGTTTAAGCTCCAGAATGCGTGCCTTTTAGTTAATCTTCACCAAGTACTTCATAATTACTACAATTCTCAAATATAAATGATTAAGTACCAATTCTTGCAATAATTATACAAAATGGGTTATTTACATGGAATAAATTATGCTATAAAAGTGACGTTATTTGATGTCATCACTTGTTGTATTGGTTCCCACATTTCTGTTAACCCCTGTACTTGTAGCATTACCCCTTCCACCACTGCCTGCATACCCCTTGTGTTTGTCTTCCCTGAACATTCTGTACTGTAACCCTATCGTCTTGGATAGTTGCCTGATTCCTTGGGTTAGACGAGGTTTTAAGCTGGTTGTTGGTTGGTGGATAGCGAGAAGAAAATGCTATGCTAATGAAAGTCATTGCCTTGTTGAGACTAGCAATTGGATCATTAGAAGGAAGAAATAAAGGGACAACAAGTCCTGAATCTAATTGTGGAAATGATGCTTGAGATTATTGATGAATAGAAGGTGTTTGGTATGATTGGTGATGGACCACTGGTGTTTGATAAACAAAGGGTGCTTGATAACATTGTTGATGGACCCGTGGTGCTTCAAATGATTGCTGATATGATGGAGGTGCATAGAATTGTTAAGCAACAGGTGATAAATGTTAGTGATAATGAGAGTGATTGGTGTAGCATGAAGGAGAACTGAATAAGTTAGCGACCCGTGCAAGAGAATCTAGGAACCTCTGCCTCATAAGACGCACTTCGTTTGCATGAGCTTCATGTTGCCTCGAATAAGCATATAGCTGATTAAAGTTTGTAGAGTGCATATCCCTTGCTAACTTCACATCAGTGAAAACTTGCTCCATTTTGGCTGAAGATGATTCACAAATTTGGTTTGAAGAGGTTTCATTGACATTCCAGTCATGTTCATGTCGTTGATCAATTATGCAAATCTCAAGTAATACGAGTGAATCGTTTCTCCTTTCTCTGAAGTGAATGTATTAAACTCATCATATAACTTTGATTCTCTTTCCTACAACGAGAGTTCTGAACCTTTAATAAGTAACTTAACTTTGTCCCAAATCTCCTTGGCAACAGTATGATGATTCACAAGACTATAGACATCAGGTGGTAAGCCTTGAAACACAATGTTTGTAGCCCTTATATCACAAGCTTCACGAATCTTTTCTTTGTCTGTGAGATCGTCGTAAGTTCTTTCTCTTGTGAATGGAAGTGTAGTTTCAGTTTCGGGGACTTCAACTGTTCCATACTGAAAGGGTTCATTGATGACTGAGTCATAAAGGTCTTTACCATGTTCCTTACCTTTGATGTAGAGTAGCATACGACTTTGCCATGAGTTATACTGACTCTTATCAAGCATAGGAGGACAGTTATCATCTCCTGATGCATTAACATGCTTTGCCATAGTAGTCATGATTGAAGAAATTGAAGTAATGAGTTGATTAATGTGTGAAATGATATGATTAGATCGTTTCAATGATTAGTGATAATTGTGTAGTTGTGATGTTGTTTTAAGTGTTTTTGTTTTGTGTTTTAGTTGTTGCAAGTTAAGTGTTTGTTATTTAATTTAAGTTCCAAGAGAAATCTGATCAAATTGTTGGATTATCAGTCAAATCGCTGGATGGAATGAAGCCAAACCGCGAGATTTATTGAGTCAAATCGCTAAAAGATTAAGCTCAAACCGCTTGACTTAAGTTACCAAATCGCTTATACACTTGATCAACTCGCTAGAAGTTATAGACGCAAACCGCTAGATTAAAGATACCCAACCACTGGATTATCTTTCCTCAAATCGCTGGACTTTGGAATTCAAATTGCTAGTACAACGTGCCAAATCGCTAGAGTGAACTTGCCAAACCACTGTAAGAATATTGCTAAATCACTTGAATTAGTTTGCCAAATTGTTGGGAAATTAATGCCCAATCGCTGGAAATAATTATGTCAAATCGCTAGTTCACAAGTACTCAAACCGCTAAGGATAAACAGCCAAATCGCTATGGAAAGTAATCAAACAGCTAGACACTTATTCAAACCGTGACTTCAAACCTGCCAAACCGCTATAATGAAATAGCCAAATCGCTAAATGCTAGGTTCAAACCGCTAAAGGGACAGCCAAACCGCTACACGATTTTGCCAAATCACTGACTTGATGAAAATAACCAACCGCACAATAACACACAAAAATACTTAAAACGCGGAATTTTTAACTTTTTTCCTTGAAATTTTTTGCAAAACTAACTATATCAATCATAAAAATCAAACTTTTAACATTTTTAACACCAAAAATTTAACCACTTTGATTTTTGAATATTATGACTAAAAAACTTAGATTTCTTATATTTTTCAAGTAAAAACACACACAAACAATCACGTAATCAATCTATAGAGACAGACACCAATTGAAGAATATCAATCCCACATATATACATATACACGAGAGAGAGAGAAAGGAAGAGTGGAAGGTTTTCTAGTGAGAGAAAGTATGGAATAGCATAAATGAAATGAAAACCAACACCCTCTCTATGTGGTATTCATGGGTCGGCCCGTTTCTTTTAGTTATTTATTAAACGATTAACTATGAGCTAAGAACTAATAATATTGGTAGTGGACGAGACTTTTCTCGATTCCTAACACTTTGTAAAAAAAATTAAAAGCAAGACTTTTAAACACAAATCACAGCCTATATTATCTTATGGCTCTTGATAACACTTTTCAATCTCATACAAATCATATCAATCACACAACAATGACTAAGAAGGTTTTAGAGAGAGAAAGAAAGAAAGAACTAAAGAGAGAAAGGAACTAAATAATATTAGACTGAGAGAGAGTGTGTGTATTGGTGTGTTATAAATGAAGACACACACACCCTCTTCAAGTGTGGAGAGAGTTATATAACTCGACATTATCGAGTTGGATAGGTAACGGGCCTAGATGGGCCGTGTATTGGGCTAGTGATGGACTTAAGTCTATTAGTGACATATAATCTTATCTAATTGCATATTCAAGCCCATTAGGCTATTACTAACGTACTAAGACTATTACAAGACTCGTGGACTCGAGAATGATCGCCACTTTCAATGCTAACATATTTCACTCTATTATAGTGACAACGTTTATACGAAACAACTTCTTTTAACTGACGCATGTCAAATACGACGAGTATCGATATTCATAAGCAAGTGTTACCACATCCGAGAATGTTCAAGTGATGATTGAGATATGTGAACCAACCAAGTGCCTTCATGTTCAACCTAGTGGAATCATCGCATTTCATTATATGATATTGATAACGCATATACGAAAGAAACGTCTTTTGAATTACGCAAGTTCAAATACGAAAGTATCGATTGTACATGATGTACTACCGCCTTCGTAATTAACTACCTTTACAACTTAAACACCTTACTACAATTTTCTTTTGAAATTTGTTAAAATTTTAATTTAGTCAATAAACTAATTTTATATATGTTTTAAAATTAATTTTAACAATTATATTAAAACTATTAATGATTTAGTCGTCCCTAAAACTATATACCCATAAAAAAATTAATTGTTTAATCATTTTTTAATTCATTTTTTAATTCATTTTTAGTAATAATATTTATCTAATCTGATAATAATAAAAATAATGATGTATAGTTTTAGTGACGACATATTTGTCGTTATAAGTTTTGGCGGGCTAGATTGGTTTTGGCGCACTAGAAAAAAAATAAGTTATTTAATCTTAAAATGATTATTATTTAACTCACATAGATTTTAGCCATGATAGCTCTCGTCGCTAAAAGTGTGGGCCCTAAGGTCCAGCGTAAAAATGCTGTGTTGAAAATCAAAGTTAAACTTTAAAAAAATTTGTCGTTTTGTGATTTTTGTTGACGACGAACGTCAGCGCCAAAAGTGGTCTATTTCTATGACCGGTATCTGTTGTAGTGTACGTGTCACTCAAGATAGTAACTGATCATTAGATGAGAGAACATGAGAGAAAACTATTGTACCACACTTACACTTTGGTTTTTAAGTATTGTTGTACCATTCAAATAATATTCAATGCATGTCTTTGTTCGTCGATGAGCACTTATCTGAGATATTATTATCCCTTTGATCTGGCACAATATATCTTATTGAAGGTAAATTCGATATGAAATACACCTACATGTCTTAGAAAGTTAGAATATACTCATCTAATGATTATGATGCCAAGTTTATCATCAGGCAAGTACATTACTCTATTATACATTAGACGTGTGGACGATGTCGTTTCAGCATTTAATGAGGTCGTTTGGCGTAACAGTGTGTCGTTTGCTTGTTTAGGTTGTTGTGACCGACCTGTTTTCGTTATAAACTAGGTCGGATACTTACTTCACATTACACGTGTCTTCTTCAACACGTACATGGCTATATTTGTAATAGTAATTTACCCGAGACCAAAGGAGTTAAAGTCTTAACTTTAATATGAGTTAGGTGGCGTGCGACCCGTATCCTATTTTCGCGCCTTCGGCTTTTTTTCGGATTGTGCCGCTGTTGTTAAGATTATTTAATCGTAAGGATAAATGTTGGTTTTTAGGAACATTAGCGACATTCTAAGGAGTCATCAAGCGGTCTTTAGGGCGTCCTTCTATGGCTGCTTATAATGTGACAGATCCTAAGGTCCCATTAGTGTGTAGGTTGTAACTAATTTTAAATGTCCAAGGACTTTTATGGAAAGATACAACTTTCTACATGCCAGCGTCACTTGGTTTTTCTTTATAAAAACTGATTTGGGTCTTTGTAAATATAAGGAGATGGAAAAAAATTATACATTTTATGAACAATATCAAAACTAACACATTACATTCTTTTCTTGTTTTCTCTATTCTTGTGCCTAGAATTTGAGTTGTGTTCTTGTTCTCTATTCTCAATACGAATTTCGTGTTAACTCAAGGCATCAAATTAGGGGTCGAAAATATGTATCGGAAAGTGAACTATATAAAAGATTTCAAGAATGTATCCGACAATCTTTGATTATCAATACCCTAATACCAACAAACGAATACAATAATTTTATGATAATCATGGCTTGGTCACTGGAATTATAAATGGTTAATTTTATCAAACTTACAAGGAACTGATATTGGAGATTGCATGGAAAGTTGGTTACATACATTTGGTAATTTGGAAAATTGTCTTGGAATCTGCATTGAAATTGTGGAACAACCGTTTCAGAGTACGCAATTTCTATTCATATCTTATTTTAAGCCTTGATACATACAAGTATGTGTTGCCTGAGAATCATGGTAAACATATAAGAAGTCAAATTGCATGACACACATGTTGATATAATTAACAACGTAGTAAACTTAAATGTTTGTTTTATCACTTGGAACTTGGTAGACAAGTCTTTAAAATGGAACAGAAGTATGAAAACTATATTAATAGGCCCCATATTAATATGATGTGTTAGATTATTTTATGTGTTTTACATGATACGATATGGAAAAGTATGTTATGCAAAATCATGTTCATGCACTACAAATAATTTGTTTGGGTTAGTTTTCTGGTAAAAACTAATTGGTGGATAGTCGGTTACCTTTTTGCATAAACATTAAGCATTAATTAATATGTGTCTTGGGGCTTGGCAATATATTTGGTTTATCACTGAACTACATTAGAAACTTTAAATATAAATCCATAAAGTCCTATTTACGACTCAAAAATAAGCAAGATTTCAGAGGTTTATTGTTTTGGATTTTCGAATCGCGGAACCGTAAATAAAACAATGACCACTTTTGGGTGTAACCCTAAAATTTGGTTTTCCCTGCGAAGCAATTCTTTGAATTTTGTTTCGCTGGCAAATTTGAATTGGTGAAATTGTGGGTAACCTTGATGGCATTACCTTTCCCACAACTTAGAAAGTCTTATCTCTTTAATTACATGTACTTCAAATTTGAAATGTTTTATGGTTGTATACATGACCTGTAATTTTGATTGATAAATGAAAGAGATTGTGGCCTTAATGAATTGGGTTATTGACCCTCAAGAAACATGAGTGTCACTATATATGATATGTGGGTCATATGATCACTTAAATAAAGGTGTGACACATGTAATTATGTTTTTAGGTCTTGTTTTATCATATGTACATTGATTCGAAAAATGGTTTTGTATAACTCGGAAATGGTTCATTTCTATTCTTATTAATAGGGTAATTGTTTCATGAGTCATGGTTCAGGGGTGACTCTGTTTCAGTAATTAATTTGTGATTCACTATGTTCAATGTTAATCCAAGATTTCTTCTTAAATGGTGTATTGGAAGATGAAGTGTTAAATTACAAGGATGAATAAAGAAGGTTTGTAACATTGCAAGCACGGGAAATGTGGGTTATGGGTCTAAACTATACTTTTCTTTTTGTTTTTTTTTTTTTTTTAACCCTTGTGTATCTTACTGATTACAGAAAGATGTTGTCTAATTGATTTTGAGTTATTAAATCACACAATGACAAAAGAAATATCATTTGTTTGTATATGATGATATGAATTTTGTGTTGGGATACTGTAAAGTATCAAAGTATTAAATACTTGAATATAAAGTTATAAACCATAGATTCTGGACTAGAATAAAATGGGAATTTTTCAACATTTGATATGATACGATTATTGATGCAATTAAGTTGGATAAATGATCGAGAGTTAAGAATAATCTAAAGCGATGGATTTTTTTTTGGCTCCCCCCCTTTGGGGGCGAAGGTAGTCTTGAGATCAAAGGAAAAGTTGTCAACGTATTCAACTATGGCATCATAAGTCGTTGTTTTCTTGTTTAAAAGAAATATAATAGTTATATGGCTTGTTAATAAACATTGAGTTATGTTTAAAAGTCAATACTATTATGTTGTATGCATTATAATAGTGAAACTAAACTATTGATAATATACCACTTGACAAAGTAAAAAAAAAATGGTTGGCTACAGGACTTAGTGCACCAAAGTTGGAATAGGGATTGAATTAAAGTCCATTTTAATTCTTAATGGAGAGACACCCATATACCCTTCTAATACACGGTTAGAAGCAGATTTTCACTGCCGGAAAAATCACACTGAGCAGATTGGAACACATGTTTTTACTATCCCTGGGTATGTGTTCAGACCTGCAAGATAAAGAGGTTGAAGTTTATCTTCTTAATAGTTCTTATTGGAAATAGTGCAACGCTGATGAATTAAAAAGATCTACCCTTTATGAGTATTGAAGTTTGCCCGCCTTCAAGAAGCTTGGACTTGGATTCTATCTACTTATGATGGATAGAGGAAGCATGGATTGTAAAGTTTCAAGTGTATAAAAATTAGAAATACTCGATGATGTATTGTATCTTCAGGTATTCAATCGGGTTTGAAGGTTCAATCGTTACGACACCCCGATTCTCGAATATTTGGAATGTGTAGTATACTAAGATGAAAATTCAATCGAAAGACATTTTCATTTATGCATGTGTTTGGTTTGTTTTTGATTATTGGGATTATCAAAGATTACTCTAAATTATGGGAGATTGTTGGTTGATTTTAGTTGTCACTCAAGCATTTTATGTAATAGTGATTTACCCTTTGACGACAAAGGAGTTTAAAGTTAAACATAAATTTATGTGTTAGCTGGGCGGAGTGCAATGACGGCTCGTGTTAACGTTTATTTAATCGTAAGGAAAATGTTAGTTATAGGAGCATAAGCGACATTTAGGAGTCACAAGTCTTTAGAGGCGTCACTAAAGGTGCTTATACAGTGACAGATCAAGTGTCATTAATGTGAGGTTGTAACTAATTTTAAAAGTCAATGACTTTTATGGAAAGATACAACTTCTCATGCCAACCGTCACTTGGTTTTTCCTTTATAAAAACTGATTTTGGTCTTGTAATATAAGGAGATGAAAAACAATATTCTTATATGAACAATATCAAAACAGCACATACAATCTTTTTCATGTTTTTGCTCTAATAAATCTTGTTGCCTTGAATTTGAGGTGTGTTCTTGTACTTATCTCAATACGAATTTGTGTTATCCAAGGGCAGCCGAAATAGGTCGAATTATGGTATTCGGAAGTGAACTATAACGATTCAAGATGTATCCGACAATCTTTGATTATCAATACCCTAATACCAACAACCCGTTTTCATTATAAACTAGGTCGGATACTTACTTCACATTACACGTGTCTTCTTCAACACGTACATGACTATATTTTCAGCTCTCTCTATCTCATCTGCTTTAGTGCTATCAAAACACATGTAGCTGTTCTTTCTTTATCTATCTCAACTATGCTTTGTCTCTCTCTCTCTCATTTTTGTGGTGATTGTTTAGTGGTTTTAGTGCTTCGGAGATGGAGGTCGAGGTGTGATTAATGTTTGATTCGTTAGCATACGGTATTCATTTATGTATGATGGTTGTTCTTTTTTTTTGTTTTTTTGGCTTCAGTTTGTATGGATTTTGTGTTTTTTTTTAGCATCTTCTGTCACGCTATGCTAATTCTTTGTGTTTTAGTTAGGTCTTTTTCAGATTCGTATTGGATCAATCACATTGCAACGCTTTTTATTGCTTTTGTGATTGAAAGAGGAGATACTAATAGTTTGTATGTGTTGCTGTGTTATTGGTTGACATATGTAATATGTGATTATATAGTTCATGAATTTTAGTCATACATTGTGAGTTACAAAATCATAATATGGGGTATTTTTGTATGTTTTTTTATTGATCTTAGGTTGTTTGTTTGTTGTTTTTTGCTTTGTTTTGTGTAATAAATATTTTTCTATATGGATTGATTTTGTAGTGCTTAGTTCAAAATTTCTTCGAAAGTGTTCTGAAAAAATTGTTATGGTGTGTGTTGGTGTTTATAAGTTTTGATTCTATGTACTTTGTATAACGTGTTGTCATAAGTGTTTCATGTTATTTACGCGTGTTCGCCTCAAAATATTGACTAGGAACAAGAAATCGAGGTCTTTACTTATTAAATATTGTAATAGGCTAGAAAGGGTAAACGGGCTCGTTTATGTAAGCTAATTGGTCACGTGTTATGGGCTAAAGCCCACAAGATCCGAGCCCGACCCATTAGAAAGCCCAACCGGCCATCTAAGTATAAATACCCCTTCTCCACTATGGAGAAGGGTTGGTTGCTCATTTGTAAGACTTGTTTAAACATAGTAATCCACCATCTCTTTCCCTCTCTACCTTCTCTCTCTAACTTCCTTCTTTATTCTTATCATCTTCTTATCTTATTTTCTTGGTTTGATTATGGAAGTGAAGTGATATTTTGGTTCTTACAATTGGTATCAAGAGTCACGGGGTAGGTTTAGAGATTTGTGGTTTAGTTTTTAGCTTATTATAAAGCTTTTTGGTTTGGCTTATTTTCATATAAGCTCTTTGAGTCAAAAAGCTTGTTACTTTCTTGTCTATAATCCGTCATAGCTTATAAGTGAATCACTTTCATTACAAAAACTAAGATTTAAGCATTTTTTTGCCAAATCACTCGTAAAAAGTGATAAAAATTTTGGTGTTAAAAGTGTTAAAGTTTGTGTTTTTATGTTAGATATATATTAGATATACTCAGTTTTGCAAAAAGAATCAACAAAAACGATCAAAAAGTGTGTCTTTAGGTGATTTAAAAAGTTGTTTCTGAAAAATTTTGAAGGCTGAGGAATATGTCTTGAACACTGCGAAATATGTCTTGAACACTGAGAAATATGTCACTGTGATTTATGTAAATCTTTATCCTGCGGTTTATGTTTACAAGGGTTACAAATTTCTGTGATTTATGTCAGTTTAACGAAATAGAAGTCTGCCAAAATTTCAATTTTTCTGCGAAATATGTCATTGTGCGGTTTATGCACTGAGGAATATGTCACTGCGGTTTATGCACTGGGGAATATGTCACTGCGGTTTATGCACTGAGGAATATGTAAATTTTTCTTCATGCGGAATATGTTATGGAATTTCATTCTTAGTTGATGCACCGAATTTTAATTTTGGTTAATTAAAGTAAACCATTTTTGGTTCAAAGCATATTTGATTCAAAGTTTCTAATTCTTATTTTAGACTTTAAAGACTACAATTTTATTTTCACGGTTTCTTCTTGATTTAGTAAAATCCCGCTAAAGTCTCACTTCTTTTCTCGATTTAATCAAGATTTGTAAAATCCTGTGACCTAGAATTTCATTCTCATAGCCAAAACACCAATCAGTTTAGCTACTTAAGATTCTTCAATATCATTTTCACTTCATAACACATCAATCATTAATCATGACTGCTCTAATCACAACAAACGCAATAGAAAGTCAAATGCATAACAACATCATGGCTGCTGGTTCAAGAGATCGTCCACCAATGCTTGCAACGGGAAGATATGCTTAATGGTAATCACGTTTCATGAGATTTGTTGATACAAAACCAAACGGTGAAGCCTTGAGGAAATGCATCTTACAAGGTCCTTATAAGCTTTCTAATATCAAAACTCCAGGTCAACCTACAACAGATGAATCTCAAGCAGTTCCAGAATGAACAATTCCTAAGACATTCTCGAATATCACTCCTGAAAACAAAGCTCTATGTGATGCAGAAAAAGAAGCAATTCATTTGCTCTTGATTGGAATTGGAGATGAAATTTACTCAACTGTTGATGCTTGCAAAACAGCTCATGATATGTGGATAGCCATTGAAAGGCTACAATAGGGTGAATCTCTTAACAAGCAGGATGTCAAGACTAGTTTATTTTATGAGTTTGGCAGATTTACTTCAAGAGATGGAGAGTCAAATGAGTCATACTACTCCAGGTTCTACAAGATGATGAATGAAATGGTCAGAAACCAGTTGGAAGTCACTACTATGCAAGTGAATGTTCAGTTTCTTCAACAACTTCAACCAGAATGGTCAAGATTTGTGACACTAGTCAAGCATACTCAAGAATTAGACACAGTATCATATCACAAGCTCTTTGACATTCTGAAACAGTACCAAAAATAAGTTAATTAAATCTGTTCTGAGAAGATAGCTAGGAATGCAAATCCACTAGCACTTGTTGCTGCTGCTCAACAATATCCAGATCCTTATTATCAAGCACCAAAATCTTACAAATCATATGTACCACCATCTAAACAATCATCTTCCACCATATCTCATGCAACTACCAAATACAAAGGCAAAGAGATAGCCAAACCAATCACACCTCCATCTAAGTCAGCTTCTGAAGAAGACAGTGATCCAAAACAAGCTCAGAGAGATAAGGATATGTAGAAAAACTTGGCACTCATTGCAAAATACTTCAAAAAGATCTACAAACCTACCAACAACAACCTTAGGACTTCTTCAAACTCCAAAAACAAGAATGTAGATACTACTCCAAGATACGTGAATGAAAATCAGACTGGGCAGTTTGGGAATCAGAGGACATTGACTGTTGTTAGGGCTTGGGAGACTGTAGGCAGTCAAGTAGTGCAGTAGATTGGGATACAGTGTTTCAATTGCAAGGAATTTGGGCATTTTGCTAAGGAGTGCAGGAAACCAAAAAGGGAAAAAGATTACACTTATCACAAGGAAAAGATGTTGATGTGCAAACAAGCTGAGAAATGTGTCCATTACAAGCTGATTGGCTAGAGGACACGGATGAAGAAATTGATGAAGAAGAACTGGAAGCATATTACAGTTTCATGGCAAAGATTCAGGGGGTCTTACATGCAGAATCAGGATCTGATGCTGAGCCATTAGAAAAGGTACAATTCAATGCTAAATATAATGTGTTTGCCAATGAGAGACAGCATTATGACCAACCTGAATTCATTAATGACACACATGTAGTGGAAAAGGATGATAGTAATGTCATTCCTAATTCATCCATGTGTGATAATGATAATCAGGCTGACCAAAATGCTAAAGAATGTGATGATGAGCATGTTGTGTTTGCTAATTTAATTGCAAATTTAAAACTTGATACTGATAAAAACAAAAAGATTCAAAAGAAATTAAAGAAAGCAAACACATCACTCTCTCATGAACTATAAGAGTTTAAGTCTGCACTTGAAGAGTGCAAATCTAATCTTGAGAAGTCTAATAGAACTCGAGATAAATATTTAGGTGCACTTCATGATAAAGAGGTTGAGCTTGAGAAGTACAAAATTTTCAAAGATCGTACAATTAAAAAAGACACACTTGAACGTAAATTAAATGAAACTCTATGACTAGTAGCTCAAAGGAACATGACATAAAAGAAGGTTTGAAAATAAAAGCATATGAAGTTTCTGTGGTCAAAGAGAGAAATGATGAGTTAGTCAAACAGAGTCTTTTAACAAAATAAAGTTATGAAAGTATTGTCAAAGAGAAAAATAAGATAATAAAGGATTTGAAACTTAAAGAAGGAAAAGATCTTAACAAACTGATTGCGGTGGAAAAACAACTAAATTTTTTTAATGAAATTGTTTATAAACGAAATCAGTCAATTCAAACCATTCATATGTTAGCTCCCAAAAGTTCAACATATCATGGAAGACCAACTTTTGCAAATCCTATGTACCTCAAGAAAACTCAATCTAAAAAACCATGTTTGTATGAGATTCCATATGACAAATGTGATCTTGCAAACTTATTTTCCTCTGATAGGGAAGAGACATTGACTTTTGAACAAGAGAGTATATCAAAATTAAATAAAGACTTAGTGAAACCATACGACTACACAAAGCAAAACAGTCTTTATGAAATTTTTAAACCACCATCACGGGAATATCTTGATCAGTTGGCACATGCAAATGAAGTTTGAAATAAAATATGGAGAAAATCTTTTGTTAAATATAAGCCACAAATTGTCAAAAACATAGGTTTTCTACGTACTCAAAAATCAATAAGCAAGAGTAGACAAGCTTATAATGTAATGACTAATAACATAAATCATTTCAAAGAAATTGTTGATTTAGCTTGGGAAAAACATACATATGATAAATTTCGTACACCAACTACTGATGATATGACCGTACTTTTGAGAACTTGTTTGATGCCTCTTACACTAAAGACACAAAATGATAGTTTCATATTTGTAAATGAACTTAAACAAGAGATATTTGTAGATTTATAGTACGTTCAATCACTTATATAATAGACTGGCAAACTTGAATCTGACAAAGCTGATTTTTCATATATATATATATATATATATATATATATATATATATATTATAAATATATATATATATATATATAAATATAAAAATATATATATATATATATATATATAATATATATGATCTACTTCTCTAAGAGTGTGTTTCAAAGGATGTTATGTGTTCTTATTTGCATTCTTTATCTGATTATATGATCATACTGAATTGTAATGTTTGTATCTTCATAAAGTCAAAGAATGTGAATGTCTTGCAGAAAAGATTTCTAAACAAAATGAAAATGTTAGTAAAGAAGTTTATAATGAGCTTTTACGGAGTTTTTCCAAATTAGAAAAACGCTCGATTTCTCTTGAACTTGCTTTACAACACTATTAAGAACAAATTAAAAATAACAAAATTTGCAAACAAAACGGATCAACTGTATTTCTAAAAGAACTTGAACAGTATTTCAAAATATAAGATTTAAAATCTCAATTGCAAGATAAGAACATTGCTATAAGTGAGTTAAAGAAACTCATTGAGAAAATGAAAGGAAAAATATGGATACTAAGTTTGATAAACTATTTGTTGGTCGACAACCAAATGCACTCGGGATTCCAAAACCATCAGTTTTAGGCAAACCAACTCCTTTTTTAGACTCTCTTAAGAG
>BQNB010159510.1:0-14905 GCA_026074375.1 Tanacetum coccineum | reverse complement strand
CAACATTAACTAATTAAAGACCGAAGCTCCATCGTAGAGTGACTGAGCTTCCTTGTTCGACTCAATAAATTGAGGCTAACACTAAAGGTTATGCTCAGGAAGAGGGTATTGATTTTGAAGAATCATTTGCTCCAGTTGCTCGCTTGGAAGCAGTTCGGATTTTTGTTGCCCACGCAACACACAAGTCGGCTCGGGTTTTGCTTGGGATTAAACCCAAAACATATACAATATTAGATTATCTATCGAGCCCGATTCCCGATAATATTTAATTACAACATTAACTAATTAAAGACCGAAGCTCCATCGTAGAGTGACCGAGCTTCCTTGTTCGACTCAATAAATTGAGGCTAACACCATTTTACTTCAAGATGTGATAGCCGACGATAGAGCCATTCCGTTCAGACTATACCACTCTTGGTTTACTTGGGAGGGTTTTGATCAGTTGGTGTCTAAGGTATGGAAGTCTACTGTTCTCAGCGACAGAAACGGGATGGTGCGATTTATAAAGAAGCTTCAAATTCTAAAAAATGAAATTCGTTCTTGGGCTGTTGCTACGAAATCGAATCATTCGGATATGGCTACTGATATTAAGGCTAAGTTGAAAACTATTGACATCACCTTAGACCAAGGAGGGGTGTCCGATGATGTCCTGTTATCTCGTATGGATTTGATGAAACAATTACAGGATATAAAGTCTAGTGATGTCCGCGATCAACTTCAGAAGGCAAAGGTGCAATAGAGGGGGATAAGAATTCTAAGTTTTTCCACGGTATCATTAATCGGAAGCGAGCAAATCTTGCCATTAAAGGTGTCATGGTGGACGGAGATTGGGTAGACGATCCTCCTCGCGTCAAGGCTGAATTTCTTGCCCATTTTCATCTAGGTTTCAAGACCCGGGTGTGAATCATAGTAGGATTAATTTCAGTTTTCCTAATCGCATTAAGCCGGATCAGGCTACTGAGTTGGAGAAACCTTTATCCCCTAAAGAAATTCGAGTTGCGGTTTGGGCTTGTGGAGCAGATAAATCGCCTGGGCCAGACGGATTTTCCTTCGAATTCTTTCGTAAATTCTGGAGTCTTATTGGGCCGGATATGTGTATTGCAGTTGATGGTTTTTCTCCCATTGTGCTTTTACTCGAGGGTGTAACTCATCTTTTATCTCTCTCATTCCGAAAGTCCCAGATTCGAAATTTGTTAGCGACTATCGGCCTATCAGCTTAATCGGAAGTCTTTATACGGTTGTGACCAAAATTCTCACTTTGCGCCTCTCCTTGGTTATCTCTGACCTTATCTCAGATGTCCAAACCGCGTTTCTTCCTAATAGACAGATTTTAGATGGTCCTTTCATTCTCAACGAGTTGTTATCTTGGTGCAAATTTAAAAAACAGCAGACACTGGTTTTCAAAGTCGATTTCGCGAAAGCCTATGACTCTATCAAATGGGATTATTTAGACGATGTTTTGGCTGCGTTTGGTTTTGGATCCAAGTGGCGCTCTTGGATTAAGGGTAGTTTATCTAATGGTATGGCGTCGATCCTTGTTAATGGGAGTGCAACGGCAGAATTTCAGTTTATTCGTGGGTTGAAACAAGGCGATCCATTAGCCCTTTATCTTTTCATTCTTGTCATGGAGTCTTTTCACTTGTCTATTTCTAGGGCTATTGAGGCGGGGTTTTTCACAGGCATAAAGGTCGATCGTTCTCTAATTCTCTCTCATCTTTTCTATGCGGATGATGCGGTCTTCATAGGCGAGTAGTCTACTGATAATTTACGAAACATCATGCAAATGCTCCATTGTTTCTCTTTATCTTCAGGTATGGTAATCAATCTCAAGAAGAGTCAATTACTTGGTATAGGGGTTCATTGTGCTACTATTTCTAATGCGGCTTCTTCTATTGGCTGTGCGGTTTTGAAACCTCCTTTTAAGTACCTAGTGGTTATGGTTGGAGGTAATATGTCGAGGGTGAATGCGTGGGAAGATTCGATTGGTAAGATTAAAGCTAGGTTATCGATATGGAAACTTAAGACTCTTTCTGTCGGGGGTCAACTTACTCTTCTTAAGTTGGTTTTGGGCTTGACTCCCGTATATAGTATGTCGTTATATAAAGTTCTAAAAACTGCGTTGAATGAGATGGAATCTTTACGTCGGAATTTTTTTAACGGTGTAAACGGTGTTGATCGAAAGATTGCTTGGGTTCAATGGGCCAAGGTTCTGGCATCGAGAAAGTATGGTGGGCTAGGAGTCTCTAGTTTTTTCGCGTTGAATAGGGCGCTCCTTTTCAAATGGGTGTAGAGATTCATCTCTCAAGAAATACTTATTGGTTTCTTTTCATTTTGCATTGACATGGTAAAACATCCAGAACCTATTTCTTGCGTCTTCTATATCTCGAATACGATTATTAAAGATGTTAATGTTTTGAAACTTCAAGGTGTGGACCTGTTATCCTTTTGCAAAATCCGTGTTGGGTCTCGTACTCGTACCATGTTTTGGGAAGATAAATGGATTGGCGATTCTCATTTTGGTGTTTAATTTCCTCGATTGTATGCACTGGAAAACAATAAAGAATGCTCGGTGGCTGAGAAAATTCAGGGTTCTCTTTTGGGTTCCTTTAGACGTTTGGTTCGTGGAGGTGTTGAATCTCAACAACTTGAACATCTTCGGGTTTTACTTGAGTCAGTTATATTGTCTTTGCCGATGATCGTGGGCTGTGGAATTGGAGTTGGGGAGGGATTTTTAATGTCAGGTTGCTCGCCAATTTTTGGATGATTTTTTCCTTCCCAAAGCTCCTGTCCGCTACAAGATGGATTTATTATATCCCATAAGGTTACATTTCGTCTTGGAAAGCTTCATCTTGATTAGCCTGCCCACCTAGGGTGACTTAGCTCATAGGGGTGTTGCAGGTTTTGTCTTCCTTTGCACGGTTTGGTAATATGTTTCAGGAAGATGTGCCTCATCTTTTCTTTTTATGTGACGTGGCTAGAGACGTCTCTCGTCTCATCTGTCGTTGGTGGAATGTCTCTTGGTCGCCTGTTGGATCTTATCTGAACTAGCTTTCTTGGTTTAACTCGATTCGTTTGGGGTCCAATGTCAAAGATCTCCTGGAAGGTGTTTTTTATATTGCTTGGTGGAGTTTATGGAGTTTTCGTAATCAGCTTCTTTTTTCTAATAAGAGTCCTCGGAGAAATGTTCTCTTCGACGATATAGTTACGCGTTCTTTTTCTTGGTGTCAGGCTAGAAGTAAATTTAGATTTAGTTAGGACAGTTGGCTTCAACACCCTTATTTGTTAACTTTGTAATGTTCTAGCGCCTTGCTAGTTTGTCTCAATAAAAGTTGCCGTTCAAAAAAAACATTAAATATATATCAACAACCTCATAAATATTTAACTACTATAATAAATTTTACTTTAACAAAAATGAGTTTAGGAGTACACCCTTGGGTATTTTGGCGAGTAAACCCGTAAGTATCTTAAATGGGTACACTCGTGATGGGTATGCATTACCCGTTACCCACCCGCCACCCACTGATGGGTACAAATTTTCACCCACGACCCACCCGCGGGTGAAAAAATAACGGGATTACCCGCCCATTCACATGTGAGTACCCACGAGTTATGAGTTTTTTTCTTGCCCATTGCCATCCCTAAGTGGGAAATGATGCTTCATTTTGAAGAACCACCGGTGACAAATTGCGAAAATGAAATATACACAGTATAAATGTTTTTTAATGGTAAGTTACATCCAGCCACACGTCATTGATTGCGTAGATTGTCGCCTTTTTTATGGTTTTGTAACATTTACTCAAATCCACCGTTGCTTTGCTCATCAGTCGCGAAGTCTATTGTGTATGTTAATTATATACTCCTTAACCATACCGGTAAACTAAAAGGATTAAGATCTTTTAAAGTTTATATGAACTTTACCGGTAAAGTTCTCTCACAAAAATAAAGTTAATCGGATCCCTCAGTAGGCTCCGCTGTTATGTTTGTAAGAAAACTTTACCGGTAAAGTTCGTATGAACTTTAGATGATCTATATCCAAAATAAAATAGCTTTTTCTATAAAGTGTATCAGCTTGTTTAAGAAGGGTGCTCACATGGTCCTATCTACGCTATATTAGTGAGCGGGTGTAAACAAGCTAAGCTTTTATCAAGCAACTTGAGCTCGAGCTTAAGCATGACTTAATCGAGTCGAGCTTTTATTGAGCACAAGCCCAAGCCTAATAAACCAGCTCGATACACATAACGAGCCGAACTTAAGCTTTTAATAGTTCAAGCTCGAGCTTTTCGAGCCTTCAAAAACAAATATATTTTTATTATACATATTCATATAAATTTAAAGGTGGCAAACGGGTCGGTTTGGGTCATGGGTCAAATAGGTCATGGGTCAAACATGTCATGTTTCAATAACGAGTCTAACGGGTCATGGGTCAGACGGTTTGGGTCGGGTCGACCCACTAAATTATAGTGTTTTCATACGTCTTTGAATGTTTTATACGTTTTTATCCGTTTTCGTTCGTTGTCATACGTTTTCATCCTTACAAACGTGAAAACGAACAAAAATGTAAAAATCCGGACGAAAACATAAAAAGACGGACGAAACCTGAGGAAAATGTACGAAAACAGACAAAAACGGATGAAAATGTACGAAACCGTAAAAAACATATGTAAATGTACAAAAACGTATAAAAACAAACAAAAACGTCCAAACACGTATAAAACGGATGAAAATGTATGAAAACGTTCAAAAACGTATAAACGTATGAGCGACTGAAGGATATCACAAATTTAGAACCGTAGGGGGGGGGGGGTAAATACGGTTATCTTGACTGTTGTTATACGTTTTCATCCTTACAAACGTGAAAACGGACAAAAATGTAAAAACCGGGACGAAAACATAAATAAGACGGACGAATCCTGTGGAAAAATGTACGAAAAACAGATAAAAAACGATGGAAAATGTACGAAACCAGTAAAAAATAAGTAAATGTACAAAAACGTATAAAAACAACAAAACGTCAAACCAGTATAAAACAGGATGATGAAATGTATGAAAAACGTTCCAAAAGATAAACGTATGAGAGCATGAAGGATATACATATTTGAACCGTAGGGGGGGGGGGTAACTCGGTTTATACTTGACTTTTTGAAGTTTCTAAAACTTCAAGTCACAATTAACCAAGTGATGTAAAGATCTACTTGTCGATGAATACAGTAAGTAGATGAAGGTAGAGAGAGAGAGAGAGAGAGAGAGAGAGAGAGAGAGAGAGAGAGAGAGAGAGAGAGACCACAATATATAATGGTTCGGGGGTGGGGGGTTTATATCATCCGTACGTCCAGTTGCGAATCCACGACAACTATAATATTACTCTAGTATAATCCTTATGGTGGACTATAGACCGTATTACAACTTCGCTTCACCGATATGCACTAAGATCAACGCTCACTAAGAAGCGCTACTCCCTACGGTATTCCGCCCTTGGAATCTACCCCTAAGAACCCCGTGATTCAACTTACCCTCTAGGATCACTAAGATCAACTAGGACCACTAAGAACTTCCCTATGGAAGCTTACCAAAACCCTAACTAGACCCCCAATGATCTAGTCTTGATCACCAAGATATAAGATTTCCCTCACAACCAAATTGAATGAAAGTTGATTATTCAAATCAAGTCCTAACCTAACCTAGAGACTCGATTCTAAAAGAAAGGTTATGAGAAAGAATACCATCGACTACTAACATACAAGTGTGGATTAGGTACTTGCGTGTCTCTTTTGCGCAGATGTGTTCTTCAATAAAATGATAAATGAGAAGATTAAGAACACAAGAGGTTTTAGACTTAGAGGCTAGGAGAAGAGAAAAATAGAGAAAGAAAGAATGGAAAAGGTGAGGAATACAAAGGCCAAGAGGGGGTATTTATAGGCCAAAATCTTAAATTAATAATAACCAATTCGAGAGTGGTGCGCTGCCCACACGTCAGCGCGTGGCCAGCGCACTAGAATCCCGTCTTGGTTTTTCAGGGTTTTGGCGTTCTAAATACCCGCTCTTGTTAAACCCCCCAATTGTACTTCACGCTTTAACCTTTCCACTATTCTTACACTCAAGGTCAACCAACTCAATTAGCCATTTGATAAAAACATTTGTTATGTAATTTAAAGGAAGATTTGGGGATGTTTGTCCAATATCAAAGAGATAGAAAAGAAATATTTAACAAAGGGTATGTTTCGGTATTCCTCACATGTAAATAGTTTAGTTGGAAACTAACCATGGTTAAGTGGTATAGTTAAGATAGAAAGGAATATGCCAAAAGCATAAGGAATATGCCAAAAGCATAAAGAATATTCCTTTGCTTGGAGAGGAAGTACGGATGTTTGAGGGATAATTTGAATTTGAAATTCAAACAATTAAATATGTGGGATAAATATGAGAAGGGATGAGTTAGCATGATGTGATAGTTTGGAGCCTAAAGTTTGTGATTCAAATGTGAATTCTATTTCAACATGTAGGGTAAGTATGAGGCATGAGTTAGCATTGATGTGATGGAAAGGAGCCTATGGATTTGTGATTTAAATTTGAATTTGAAGTGTTGGGTTAATCATGAGTTGGAAAAGTGTGTAGGAGAAGTTTTGGTGATGTTGTGATATTTGAATTCAAGTTATGAGGATATGTGTAGGAAAGGTGTGTAGAGAAAGGTGTGTAAAGAAAGCTTTAAGTGTGTGTGTGTGTGTGTGTAAGTTGAATTCAAGAGAGAGTTGTGTGAGTGTAGAAGTGAAGAAGATAATGATTAGAGAATGTGTGGTAGAGAATGTTGTGATTTGATGGAAATGAGCCTTTGTGGAGAATGTAGGGGACAACAAGTACAATGTGTAAAGGAATGTGAGTTTTCATGTGAAGGATAAGCTTGGGGAATAGGTTTAAGCTTGGAGAAGGTGTTGGTGATGCAAAAGAGAATAATCAAATGATTGATTATAGATTAATCATATTGCCATTAAGAAAGGAAAGAGTTGGGCAATGATGATTAAGGAATGATTTAGGAATTGGTATAGAATGTTTAGATTGTGTAGGAAGGTGTGTATAATCATTTGATGGGTTGAAGGGTTTAACAAATGATTAGGGAATGTTTAGAAGAGAATGGATTGTCTAGAGAACATGTGAGGAATACGTGTGTGAGTTTGTAAATCATTTATAAGTAGGGAGGTAGAAAAACTCAAAGTACAATTAACCTCCAAATACCACAAACTCAAATAGTCACTTTGTTTGAAACACATAAAGTGTTGGTTATAAAGGCTATTTATTTAGTTTATATTGTCTAGGGATTAATTAGTGCAATTAGGGAAGGACTAAAGTATTATGTAATATCCTTTAATTGCTTCCTAGTCCCTCATTCCTTACTATAAAAGGAGGGCTAAGGAGGGGTTAAGGGGTGGTGATTTTATCTTTCTTAATCTAATATTCTCTTATTTTCTATCTTCTTCCTCTCCTCATCACCCACACGCCTCTCTCTCTAGGCGTCTCTCTCTCTCTAAAACTATAGTATGTAGAATATGTTGTGATATTTATCAATTGGTATCACTCGCCATGGGATGATCAAAAGTGTTTTTGTGTGTGTTTAAAGATTAAAGTTTTGGTTTTTACTTGTTTATGTGGTTCGCCCTATTTTAAGCACAAAAAGAATGATGATTTCAACTTTTATGTGTTTAAAAACCATAAAGGTTTGATTTTTATTACTCCTTAGGTGTTTAAAAGGTAAGAAACACTAAAAAGGTTTAAACTTTACTTGTTTTTTTAAGTGCTTTAAAGTATTTTTTGTGAAAAAGTTTTGATTTTTGTTGGTTACGGATTGAAGAAGTTCAAGACTTATGCAAACCGTATCGGTTACACAAACTAGCAAATCTAGTTTGTAGCACAAGGGTTCCAAGAAGGTTTCAAAGAAGAAATTTGTGATTTTTGAAGCAAGCCATACATAGAAAATAACATTTTTTATTTTATTTTATAATGACTTTACACAAAACACACAAACTAGCAAATCTAGTTTGTAGCACAAGGGTTCCAAGAAGGTTTCAAAGAAGAAATTTGTGATTTTTGAAGCAAGCTCAAGTCAGTCTAAAAGCAACAATAAGATATCTTCGCAACGGCACTGAATTTATCAATCAGACACTACAGAATTATACAGAAGAGGTTGGAATTACTCATAATACATCCACGGCACGTACTCCACGACAAAATGGTATAGTTGAAAGGCGTAACCGCACGTTGGTAGAGGTTGCAAGGACCATGCTTATTTTCTCTAAATCTCTGTTATATCTATGGACTGAAGCTGTAGCTACTGCATGTTATACTCAAAACCGCTCCCTTATCCATACCCGGTATAATAAGACTCCATATGAACTGCTGAGAGATCATAAACCTGAACTTAAGTATCTTCATGTTTTTGGTGCTCTACGTTATCCAACAAACGATTTTGAAGATATTGGGAAGCTCTAACCAAAAGCAGATATTGGAATCTTTATCGGCTACTCTCCATCTAAAAAGGCATACCGATCTACAACAAAAGGACCAGACAGATAATAGAAACAATGAACGTACAATTTGATGAACTTGCTCATATGGCTTTTGAACAACTCGGTTCAGGACCAAACTTCAAGGGTTGACTTCTGGACATAATAGTTCAGGACTCGTGCTTAACCAGGTTGCCTCAACATCAGCTAAACCTCCTACAAAGAATGACTGGGATTTGCTGTTTCAACCAATGTTCGATGAATACTTCAAATCTCTAAGTGCTGTATCTACCCCCATTTCCGCTGCAATTCTACTTCCACCAAATACAGCCGGAGCATCTTCTTCTTCTTCTTCTTCTATTGATAAAGATGCTCCCTCTCCAAGTACTTCACCAAACAATGAAACTACATCTTCACCAATCAATTCTATAAATGTTGAACCAAATGAAGAAGTTGCAAAGTTTGATAGTGATACATTTACAAATCCATTTGCTTCTCTAGACACCAGCTCAGCTGAGTCATCTTCAAGGACTGTAGACACTTCAAACATGCACACTTTCCAACAACCTCCTATTTACACTAAAGGATGGACAAAAGATCATCCGCTTACAATAATCATCGGTGATCCATCAAAACCTATTTCTACAAGAGGTCAACTTTCTACTGATGCTTTATGGTGTTATTTCCATGCGTTCTTAGTTAAAGAAGAGCCGAAGAATTACAAAGAAGCAATGGAAGAATCTAGCTGGATTGAAGCCATGCAAGAGGAAATCCATGAATTTGAGCGGCTTAAAGTATAGGAACTAGTGCCAAGACCATACAAAGCTATGATCATCAGCCTAAAGTTTAAAGTGAAACTTGATGAATATGGCGGTGTGCTGAAAAATAAGGCTCTGTTAGTTGCTAAAGGTTATCGTCAGGAAGAGGGGATCGACTTTGAAGAATCGTTTGCACCAGTCGCTCACATTGAAGCCATCAGAATATTCTTAGCATACGTTGCACACAAGAATATGGTAGTATTTTAGATGGATGTGAAGACAACATTTTTGAATGGGATTTTAAAGGAAGAGATGTACGTGAGTCAACCAGGAGGGTTTGTTAATCAAGATCATCTAAATCATGTATTCAGATTGAAGGAAACACTTTATGGTTTGAAACAGCTCCTCGTGCATGGTATGATTTGCTCTCCAAATTCCTTCTCAGCCAGAAATTTATTAAAGGTGTTGTCGACCCGACATTGTTTACTCAGAAGGAAGGAAATAATCTCATACTAGTACAAATCTATGTTGACGACATAATTTTTTCTTCCACTAATCAAATCTTTTGTGATAAATTTGCAAACCAAATGAGCAAACCTTTTAAGATGTCAATGATGAGACAAATGCTATTTTTTCTTGGACTTCAAATTTCTCAAAGTCCCAGATGCATCTTCATTAATCAATCTAAATATTCTCTTAAAATGCTCAAAAACTATGGTTTAGACCAATGTGATTCTGTTGACATCCTATGGTGGGACATTGAAAACTTGATGAGGATCCAAACGGGACTCTAGTTGACCCAACTCGTTATCGAGGAATGGTCGGATCCCTAATGTACCTCACCGCAAGTCGCCCTGACCTAGTGTTTGCCGTTTGCATGTGAGCTCGGTACCAGGCAAAGCCTACCAAAAAGCATTTAACTGCGGTTAAACGGGTCTTTCGGTACCTAAAAGGAACCATTAATATGGGTTTGTGGTATCCGAAGGACACCAGATTTGATCTAGCAGCTTTTGCATGTGCTAACCATGTAGGTTGTCAAGACACCAAATGCAGTGCATCGGGAAGTGCATAGTTCCTAGGAGAAAAGATTGTCAGCTGGTCATCTAAGAAACAAAAGTGCACCGCAATATCACTGAGTATATATCCTTGTCTGGTTGCTGTGCTCAAATCCTCTAGATGCGTTCCTAGTTAACTGACTATGGATTTAACATCAACAAGATCCCATTGTACTATGACGACATCAAATAACGTCTATTTTATAACATCATTTATCCCATGTAATTAACCTATTTTGTATAATTATTACAAAGAATTGTTACTTAATCGTTTGTATTTGAGAATTGCAGTAATTATGGAGTACTTGGTGAAAGTTAACTAAAAGGCATGCATTCTGGAGCTTAAACGAAGATATTTTGAAGATTACTATTCTGACATCCAATACGCCATATCCATCAAGGAAGATACGGCGTATCTGTGCATGCACTCACCAAAGACCACGAAGGAAACAAGATCCAATACACCGTATCCAGGAAAGACCAATACGCCGTATTCAAGCTATATGGAAATAAAATATTTTGGAAGATATCAAACATGGTCCCTACTCCAAGAAACCCCCGATACGTCGTATCCAAGACTTTGGATACGCCGTATCGACCATATTCCAGACCTTATAAATAGAAAACTCAAAAAAAGTTTTAAGTGTGCTAAATCATATTCTCGATACCTAAACCATAAAAGTCGATTTTCAGAGGAGAAGAAGAGCAGAAGAGGTCTTGCAACGTGATTAATTCAATAGGAAACAACTTGTAATCTCATATACTCTTGTAATCGTTCAGTTTTTGGTATCATTCGTTAACTCGGTTAGTTTACCTTAGCTAAATTATTACTCTTGTATTGATTATGACGTTTGAAGGCTAATACCTTCGGGTATTAGCCATTATTATGAAGATCTGAATGTTTGGTTTGTTTATCTCGATTGCTTAATTTATCGTTGATTGCTTGTTTATGTTTATCAATTTATACTTGTTTACGTGCTTTTGTATGTGACCTATCATTCAACTGGATCTAGTGATACGGACCAAGTAATCTAGATGCCGAGATAGCTCTCCATATAGTGATTTATACATCTAGACCAATAGAATCACAAATAACGACCTATCTTTGCCCTTAGATTGTAAGCTTAGTTGGACCATAAGGTGAGCTTGGTATCAACGAGTATGTTCTCAATTAATTGGTAAAGACTTGGTTAGTGGACTACTAGTGTATGAATTGCCATTAAGCAGTAAGTGGGTAAAGTCTCTATGAGCTAGGGTTTAACAAGATCATCATTGCTTTAATCCCTAAGATAGATTATAATAAGCAAATAAGGATGCTTTATGCGGATGCATTTAATTGTGACAAAATTCTTCGTGTCTAGGTCTTAGGAAGAAGTAACGTCTAAGTCTTAAGAATGATATGCCTCCTCGAGATAAGTAATCATTGCACTAATAAACAAACCAACGTTCTGATTGGATTAATGATGGTTAATACAGTTTTCTTATATTTGGCTAGACCGCTCTTTTATCTTCTATTAATTTACTTGCGTGTGTTTTAGTGTCTTGAATTGGTTTTAGTCACCACCAAACCTGTGCCAGTATCTCAGACTGAAAACCCCCTTATCCATTAGATTTAGGATTAACATAGGTGTAGTATAGGTTTAGCATAGATTAGAAAAAACCAAAGTATTAATAAATTGAAAGTGTTTCTCGCTCTTAGTGATCGACACCCTACTTACCACGAAACTCCCATCGATCGGGTACACTGACCGTGAAAAGTGTTGTTTTAGGTAAAGTCGGTAAAATATAAATTTAAAACTTGAAAGCATAAATTACACCTACATGACAACACCATCAAGTTTTTGGCTCCATTGCCGGGGAGTGAAAATTAATCTTGATTTTTATTTGATATTTTGGTTTTTAACATTAGATTAGATCTAACCTTTAGGATTAGTATAATTTAGATTAGTGTATAATTATGTATATTCTGTATATTTGCTTGTGTGTCTTATTGTTTGCGTATTTAATTGTTTTTCATAATACACTGTTCTGGTCGATAAACCGATACGGCGTATCCACTTCTATTGGATATGGCGTATCCAACTTTCTGTTCAATACAACGTATTCTCTCAACAAATTAATACGGCGTATTCACTTCAATTGAATATGGCGCATCGATCATCTGAAACAGAAGTTGAATTTTTGTGTTTGATTTCGTGCTTAATTTTTTATTCTTTCTTCAGAACAAATCCTGCGGATATTTTTACCTTTGTGACAGGTCATATCAGAGCTAGTTGATTGAAGAAGATATGACAGACAAAGAAGCAATATCAACAATGAGAAAAATCGAGACTAATTACCAAGCAAATTACTATTCAGGGATTACAAGCATTACTGTTAATGGAAAGAAGGCCTATGAGTTAAAAGGAAAATTCCTTGATGATTTGCACAAGAATGCCTTTAGTGGAACTAATGGGGAAGATGTGGTCGAACATATCAAATACTTTCTTAAAATTGTTGACCCAATTGATTTACCGAATGTAAATCAGGATAAACTTAGAGTTGTGGTTTTCGCAATCTTATTGGTTGGAGATGCATGGAGATGGTTTGATGGAATTAAAGGATCAATTACTATTTAGGTCAATTTAACTGCTAAATTTTTTAGAAAATACCACCCGCCTTCCCGCACTGGCAAGATTAACACACCCATACGTAAGTTAGGCCCTACTAATCCCAAGTTCAAAAACTGGTTGGCCTCAAAGTTTGTGAACTACAAGACGATGGATATGTATACTAAAGGAGCTTTATGGGATTATTAGAAATTGGAAAGTGACGAAATTGAGCCAACAAGTGAAGAACCTTCTGATCTTGAGGAAACTGATCACAATGATGAACAAGAAATCGGTGAAATCTTTAGAATTGAAACAAACCTATTCGATTATGAAACACCGCTGTGCGAAAAATTCAAAGAGTTCAATTACCTACTCAAGATAGATCCCGATCTCCTTACTAAAGACATTGAAGTGTTCAAGAGTTATGAAGAATTTAAGGACGATTAGATTTATGAATGGAACAAAGATGTGCCATGGGTACACGAAAAACTATGGACAGATTATGGAGCATGGAAAGAACCCACACCAGTTACACATTGTTGCAAACCTTTCAATTATAAAACAGGATGTTCGGAATGGCCAACATGTAGTTGGAAGAATGATGGATACTGTAATGGAGGAAACTTTCCTGGAGCTTACATAATTGAAAACTCACTCCATTATCAAGATTATGAATGGTACGAAGCCTTGGAGGACGAAAAGCTGAAAGAAGAAGCTTTAAGAAACAAAGCTATCATGGAAGGAATTATAGACGATGATGATGAGTTAAGTTACGAATGATAGAAACGATGGAACATGTATGATGATACAAACCATGATCAAGAGTATGAGATAGATCATGAAGTTGATGAAAGACAAGAGTTATGTAGTAATGAAACTCATGAGCTGCCGGTTTGCAATATAAGAAGATTCGAGATGATCAAGTATTCGTTCAGAGATGACGAAGAGTATGTTGCTATTAAAGAATATGAATACGATGATTTAACGAGTACAAGCAAAGATGCATGCCGAGCATACCAAGAAATCTTTCGCATGATGGACGAAGGATGTATGGTAACCAGAGACGAGTAGAAGAGAAGCTGAAGAAAAGTCTAACTTAAAGACTAGCTGAAAGAAAAGTGCTTCCCGGGAGACAACCCGGTATGTTATTTATTTTTATTGAGTATGTCTTTCCAGATATCAAGACGGCATATCCGCTCCATACCATAAGGCGTATTGAATGTCTGGATGCTATCAGTCCTGTATTTTTATGCACTTTAAAAACATTATTGTCAGTTCTGTCAATACGGCGTATTCATGCACATGATATGGCGTATTCAACAGACTGACCCGTATTTAGAGACTTTTTATAGGTTTCTCGATACGGCGTATTCCAGTTTATGGATACGGCGTATTGGTTTCTTGTACAGTTTGTTTAGCTTATTTAAATTAACCGTAGATACCCGTTATAGGATTTTGTATGTTTTTCCTATATTTTGCACAGGACCTCGCTGCAAAGAAATCGACGAAGTTGGTGAAGTATCAATCATCTGGAATCCTATGTGCGATTATAGTCATGCTGGAATACAGACGCATTTACAACACACATCCTAGCTCATAAACCGACATGGAGAATCTACCGAGCAAAATATCAAGGGAGTTTCTCATTTTAATTCTTTTAAATTCTTGTTTTTAATTTTTTATTTATACAACGAGGACGTTGTATAATTCAAGTGGGGGGATGGGAATTAGAATGTATACTTGTCCTATTTTTCACACTAAAATGCTTAAATTATGCTCAAATTAAAATTTTTTCAAGCATACTTTTGTTAGATTACTTGTTACGTAACCTGAACACAATAACCCTTATTGGATATTGTGAGGATTTAACCTTATCCGTTTCTAAATGCTTACCCAAATTCTATAAAAATATGAGTGTGCCGGTGATGTTGTAGACTTTAGAACTTGGCTTGGTATATCTATTCGAGATCACACTGATGAGTATTATGGATTTAGATGGGGTAACTTGT